>CAXARO010001404.1:0-94039 GCA_963971305.1 Arcuatula senhousia
GTCGTATTTGTTAAAATCGAGTATCTTTTAAAAGTTGACATGTTGCGCAAGGTAGTGCAACAAAAAATAGGCGCATAGCGCTAATGACCGAAAAATATATCCCGATATCTTTCATGGTTTTCACTTGTTTTTCAAGAAAAACGTCAAAATATTGACGTCCTTAAAAAATCACCCGTTCGTGCGGAACCTTGCGCCAGATTAAAACTATAAGTAGTATTGCATAAAACCGGGTATTTTATAATAGAATACATGATGCGCGAAATAGTACAACTTAAATGGAGCGTGTGGTGCTTATAATAGCGCGAGACCAAAACGTTTCTTTCACGTTTTTCACTTGTTTTTCGGGAAAAACGTCATAAAATTGACGCTTCGAAAAAAAATTCCATACGGGCAATATGATGTTCTCTGATAAAACTATAAGTCGTATTTGTTAAAATCGAGTATCTTTTAAAAGTTGACATGTTGCGCAAGGTAGTGCAACAAAAAATAGGCGCATAGCGCTAATGACCGAAAAATATATCCCGATATCTTTCATGGTTTTCACTTGTTTTTCAAGAAAAACGTCAAAATATTGACGTCCTTAAAAAATCACCCGTTCGTGCGGAACCTTGCGCCAGATTAAAACTATAAGTAGTATTGCATAAAACCGGGTATTTTATAATAGAATACATGATGCGCGAAATAGTACAACTTAAATGGAGCGTGTGGTGCTTATAATAGCGCGAGACCAAAACGTTTCTTTCACGTTTTTCACTTGTTTTTCGGGAAAAACGTCATAAAATTGACGCTTCGAAAAAAAATTCCATACGGGCAATATGATGTTCTCTGATAAAACTATAAGTCGTATTTGTTAAAATCGAGTATCTTTTAAAAGTTGACATGTTGCGCAAGGTAGTGCAACAAAAAATAGGCGCATAGCGCTAATGACCGAAAAATATATCCCGATATCTTTCATGGTTTTCACTTGTTTTTCAAGAAAAACGTCAAAATATTGACGTCCTTAAAAAATCACCCGTTCGTGCGGAACCTTGCGCCAGATTAAAACTATAAGTAGTATTGCATAAAACCGGGTATTTTATAATAGAATACATGATGCGCGAAATAGTACAACTTAAATGGAGCGTGTGGTGCTTATAATAGCGCGAGACCAAAACGTTTCTTTCACGTTTTTCACTTGTTTTTCGGGAAAAACGTCATAAAATTGACGCTTCGAAAAAAAATTCCATACGGGCAATATGATGTTCTCTGATAAAACTATAAGTCGTATTTGTTAAAATCGAGTATCTTTTAAAAGTTGACATGTTGCGCAAGGTAGTGCAACAAAAAATAGGAGCATAGCGCTAATGACCGAAAAATATATCCCGATATCTTTCATGGTTTTCACTTGTTTTTCAAGAAAAACGTCAAAATAATGACGTCCCTAAAAAATCACCCGTTCGTGCGGAACCTTGCGCCAGATTAAAACTATAAGTAGTATTGCATAAAACCGGGTATTTTATAATAGAATACATGATGCGCGAAATAGTACAACTTAAATGGAGCGTGTGGTGCTTATAATAGCGCGAGACCAAAACGTTTCTTTCACGTTTTTCACTTGTTTTTCGGGAAAAACGTCATAAAATTGACGCTTCGAAAAAAAATTCCATACGGGCAATATGATGTTCTCTGATAAAACTATAAGTCGTATTTGTTAAAATCGAGTATCTTTTAAAAGTTGACATGTTGCGCAAGGTAGTGCAACAAAAAATAGGCGCATAGCGCTAATGACCGAAAAATATATCCCGATATCTTTCATGGTTTTCACTTGTTTTTCAAGAAAAACGTCAAAATATTGACGTCCTTAAAAAATCACCCGTTCGTGCGGAACCTTGCGCCAGATTAAAACTATAAGTAGTATTGCATAAAACCGGGTATTTTATAATAGAATACATGATGCGCGAAATAGTACAACTTAAATGGAGCGTGTGGTGCTTATAATAGCGCGAGACCAAAACGTTTCTTTCACGTTTTTCACTTGTTTTTCGGGAAAAACGTCATAAAATTGACGCTTCGAAAAAAAATTCCATACGGGCAATATGATGTTCTCTGATAAAACTATAAGTCGTATTTGTTAAAATCGAGTATCTTTTAAAAGTTGACATGTTGCGCAAGGTAGTGCAACAAAAAAATAGGCGCATAGCGCTAATGACCGAAAAATATATCCCGATATCTTTCATGGTTTTCACTTGTTTTTCAAGAAAAACGTCAAAATATTGACGTCCTTAAAAAATCACCCGTTCGTGCGGAACCTTGCGCCAGATTAAAACTATAAGTAGTATTGCATAAAACCGGGTATTTTATAATAGACTACATGATGCGCGAAATAGTATAACTTAAATGGAGCGTGTGGTGCTTATAATAGCGCGAGACCAAAACGTTTCTTTCACGTTTTTCACTTGTTTTTCGGGAAAAACGTCATAAAATTGACGCTTCGAAAAAAAATTCCATACGGGCAATATGATGTTCTCTGATAAAACTATAAGTCGTATTTGTTAAAATCGAGTATCTTTTAAAAGTTGACATGTTGCGCAAGGTAGTGCAACAAAAAATAGGCGCATAGCGCTAATGACCGAAAAATATATCCCGATATCTTTCATGGTTTTCACTTGTTTTTCAAGAAAAACGTCAAAATATTGACGTCCTTAAAAAATCACCCGTTCGTGCGGAACCTTGCGCCAGATTAAAACTATAAGTAGTATTGCATAAAACCGGGTATTTTATAATAGAATACATGATGCGCGAAATAGTACAACTTAAATGGAGCGTGTGGTGCTTATAATAGCGCGAGACCAAAACGTTTCTTTCACGTTTTTCACTTGTTTTTCGGGAAAAACGTCATAAAATTGACGCTTCGAAAAAAAATTCCATACGGGCAATATGATGTTCTCTGATAAAACTATAAGTCGTATTTGTTAAAATCGAGTATCTTTTAAAAGTTGACATGTTGCGCAAGGTAGTGCAACAAAAAATAGGCGCATAGCGCTAATGACCGAAAAATATATCCCGATATCTTTCATGGTTTTCACTTGTTTTTCAAGAAAAACGTCAAAATATTGACGTCCTTAAAAAATCACCCGTTCGTGCGGAACCTTGCGCCAGATTAAAACTATAAGTAGTATTGCATAAAACCGGGTATTTTATAATAGAATACATGATGCGCGAAATAGTACAACTTAAATGGAGCGTGTGGTGCTTATAATAGCGCGAGACCAAAACGTTTCTTTCACGTTTTTCACTTGTTTTTCGGGAAAAACGTCATAAAATTGACGCTTCGAAAAAAAATTCCATACGGGCAATATGATGTTCTCTGATAAAACTATAAGTCGTATTTGTTAAAATCGAGTATCTTTTAAAAGTTGACATGTTGCGCAAGGTAGTGCAACAAAAAATAGGCGCATAGCGCTAATGACCGAAAAATATATCCCGATATCTTTCATGGTTTTCACTTGTTTTTCAAGAAAAACGTCAAAATATTGACGTCCTTAAAAAATCACCCGTTCGTGCGGAACCTTGCGCCAGATTAAAACTATAAGTAGTATTGCATAAAACCGGGTATTTTATAATAGAATACATGATGCGCGAAATAGTACAACTTAAATGGAGCGTGTGGTGCTTATAATAGCGCGAGACCAAAACGTTTCTTTCACGTTTTTCACTTGTTTTTCGGGAAAAACGTCATAAAATTGACGCTTCGAAAAAAAATTCCATACGGGCAATATGATGTTTTCTGATAAAACTATAAGTCGTATTTGTTAAAATCGAGTATCTTTTAAAAGTTGACATGTTGCGCAAGGTAGTGCAACAAAAAATAGGCGCATAGCGCTAATGACCGAAAAATATATCCCGATATCTTTCATGGTTTTCACTTGTTTTTCAAGAAAAACGTCAAAATATTGACGTCCTTAAAAAATCACCCGTTCGTGCGGAACCTTGCGCCAGATTAAAACTATAAGTAGTATTGCATAAAACCGGGTATTTTATAATAGAATACATGATGCGCGAAATAGTACAACTTAAATGGAGCGTGTGGTGCTTATAATAGCGCGAGACCAAAACGTTTCTTTCACGTTTTTCACTTGTTTTTCGGGAAAAACGTCATAAAATTGACGCTTCGAAAAAAAATTCCATACGGGCAATATGATGTTCTCTGATAAAACTATAAGTCGTATTTGTTAAAATCGAGTATCTTTTAAAAGTTGACATGTTGCGCAAGGTAGTGCAACAAAAAATAGGCGCATAGCGCTAATGACCGAAAAATATATCCCGATATCTTTCATGGTTTTCACTTGTTTTTCAAGAAAAACGTCAAAATATTGACGTCCTTAAAAAATCACCCGTTCGTGCGGAACCTTGCGCCAGATTAAAACTATAAGTAGTATTGCATAAAACCGGGTATTTTATAATAGAATACATGATGCGCGAAATAGTACAACTTAAATGGAGCGTGTGGTGCTTATAATAGCGCGAGACCAAAACGTTTCTTTCACGTTTTTCACTTGTTTTTCGGGAAAAACGTCATAAAATTGACGCTTCGAAAAAAAATTCCATACGGGCAATATGATGTTTTCTGATAAAACTATAAGTCGTATTTGTTAAAATCGAGTATCTTTTAAAAGTTGACATGTTGCGCAAGGTAGTGCAACAAAAAATAGGCGCATAGCGCTAATGACCGAAAAATATATCCCGATATCTTTCATGGTTTTCACTTGTTTTTCAAGAAAAACGTCAAAATATTGACGTCCTTAAAAAATCACCCGTTCGTGCGGAACCTTGCGCCAGATTAAAACTATAAGTAGTATTGCATAAAACCGGGTATTTTATAATAGAATACATGATGCGCGAAATAGTACAACTTAAATGGAGCGTGTGGTGCTTATAATAGCGCGAGACCAAAACGTTTCTTTCACGTTTTTCACTTGTTTTTCGGGAAAAACGTCATAAAATTGACGCTTCGAAAAAAAATTCCATACGGGCAATATGATGTTCTCTGATAAAACTATAAGTCGTATTTGTTAAAATCGAGTATCTTTTAAAAGTTGACATGTTGCGCAAGGTAGTGCAACAAAAAATAGGCGCATAGCGCTAATGACCGAAAAATATATCCCGATATCTTTCATGGTTTTCACTTGTTTTTCAAGAAAAACGTCAAAATATTGACGTCCTTAAAAAATCACCCGTTCGTGCGGAACCTTGCGCCAGATTAAAACTATAAGTAGTATTGCATAAAACCGGGTATTTTATAATAGAATACATGATGCGCGAAATAGTACAACTTAAATGGAGCGTGTGGTGCTTATAATAGCGCGAGACCAAAACGTTTCTTTCACGTTTTTCACTTGTTTTTCGGGAAAAACGTCATAAAATTGACGCTTCGAAAAAAAATTCCATACGGGCAATATGATGTTCTCTGATAAAACTATAAGTCGTATTTGTTAAAATCGAGTATCTTTTAAAAGTTGACATGTTGCGCAAGGTAGTGCAACAAAAAATAGGCGCATAGCGCTAATGACCGAAAAATATATCCCGATATCTTTCATGGTTTTCACTTGTTTTTCAAGAAAAACGTCAAAATATTGACGTCCTTAAAAAATCACCCGTTCGTGCGGAACCTTGCGCCAGATTAAAACTATAAGTAGTATTGCATAAAACCGGGTATTTTATAATAGAATACATGATGCGCGAAATAGTACAACTTAAATGGAGCGTGTGGTGCTTATAATAGCGCGAGACCAAAACGTTTCTTTCACGTTTTTCACTTGTTTTTCGGGAAAAACGTCATAAAATTGACGCTTCGAAAAAAAATTCCATACGGGCAATATGATGTTCTCTGATAAAACTATAAGTCGTATTTGTTAAAATCGAGTATCTTTTAAAAGTTGACATGTTGCGCAAGGTAGTGCAACAAAAAATAGGAGCATAGCGCTAATGACCGAAAAATATATCCCGATATCTTTCATGGTTTTCACTTGTTTTTCAAGAAAAACGTCAAAATAATGACGTCCCTAAAAAATCACCCGTTCGTGCGGAACCTTGCGCCAGATTAAAACTATAAGTAGTATTGCATAAAACCGGGTATTTTATAATAGAATACATGATGCGCGAAATAGTACAACTTAAATGGAGCGTGTGGTGCTTATAATAGCGCGAGACCAAAACGTTTCTTTCACGTTTTTCACTTGTTTTTCGGGAAAAACGTCATAAAATTGACGCTTCGAAAAAAAATTCCATACGGGCAATATGATGTTCTCTGATAAAACTATAAGTCGTATTTGTTAAAATCGAGTATCTTTTAAAAGTTGACATGTTGCGCAAGGTACAGACCCTCTAAAATTCAAACTAACCACACGCACGATGAACGCACGCACGATGAGCGCACGATGAATGCACGATGAGCGCACGATGAACGCACGATGAGTGCACGATGAACGCACGATGAGTGCACGATGAGCGCACGATACACGTTCCACGCACGATGAGCGATGAGCGTTTAAACACTCACACGCACGATTGAATCGCTCAAATACACGATTGGGGATTTCACACGATTAATCACTCAAATGAACGTTACACGATGAGCGATGAACGTTTAAACGCTCACACGCACGATGAGCGATGAACGTTAAATATCCATGCAAAGAAAATAAAAACACGTTTTAGTTATAGTTTTCAGATACAGTACTAGCCTACAAGTAATTGTCGATTTTTTAATGTGAAAAGAGTTTTTTTCGTTTTTATTTTCATATATCTTTATCATAATTACTATTAATGATATAAAATACCTTTAATTTTTTTTATACTTTATTTATTTGTTTAAAATTTTAATTATTATATTTTTTTTCAAAGTTATTTAATTATTTATTTATTATTGCTGATGTAAACTGATTGCTAGTTACTTACTGTTCCTATATACCATCAGTGAAGCCAAAGCCAAATACGGATCCAGCAGTGTTATAATCATTAATAAATTCATTTAAATTAACCTTTTGGTACATTTGCACAACATCTTATAAGACATGTATATCTACCAACTTAAAAATAATTAACAATATTCAAAATTTAACCCCAATTTTTTTTTCTTTTTATTTAATAAATTTAAAGACCTATACAGGCTACAACAAATTATTCATTTCTAGTTAAATTAAATCTAACTATGAAATTTAATTTTGAACATACGAAAATGATATTTGCGTTAAATGTAGCGCCCACTTTATAGAAATAAAGATACATTATAACAGGGATTAATTACAAGTTTTCTTATTTCCAGATTGTAATAACAAAATTGCTGTAATTGAGAGAGGAAACCTTAGGTATAAATCAATAAAACGAGAGATCAAAACTTGCCAAAATTAAGATTCCCGTTAAATTTTCCAGCAAAAATGAAGATTTATAAAATCTATCTTCATAAGAGAAGGATTTTAAAATTTTAAAACATAAATTTTTTCAAACGAAAATAACTCCTTGAAATATTGTCTTTATCGGATCATTTGCAAAAGATTGCCCCATTTATCAATACTGGCAATAATTTGGACCTTAACATTATTATTTTCTAATTATAAACGTCTATATGATTTGTTTAAATTTGTATTTACGTGTAATATGCTTTCAACTCTGAGTGGAATAATTTGCATTTGATAACGATTATTAATAAACAAGGTCCTGATCATCACCTGTGGTTTTCTTCCCCTTAGATACCCGCTGTGATCTTCCGCATTAAACATCCGTTATATATGCACGCGGCCTGTATTTTGTTTATTATACATGTTATTGTTTGTTACGTACACGACATGCAATTAATGAGTTCGGTTAGTCTTTGTTTTCACATTCATCATAAGGCGAAACATTTATCTTCATTTAAAAAATGTGTATATATGATTTGATAAAGAAAGACATTTGAAACTTAACATTTTTAATAAAGTACATGGACATAGTCTCCTTTCAGAAACCTATAAAGTTATACGTTTTTACCCCAGGGACATTGGCAGACAGACATCAAAAAGTTGGTGATACATGTAACAAAGTAAACCGAGGACAGACAGACGGACACCAAGTGATTGAATAGCATTATGTATTTTTGTTTGTTTGTTTATTAGTTTTAGTTTTCTCGCGGTTTTTTTTTTTTACAACCGGGACATTTACAGACGGACACCAAGTGATGGACGGTACATGTAACATAGTAAACCAAGTACAGACTGACGGACACCAAGTGATGGGCGAGATTTGACAGCGGCAAATCAAAGGGTCTTCTTAAACTGTCAATAAAAAAGATTATATATCTTTAAAAAACTTTCGGCTTGTGATATTTGTAATAATTAGAATGGTATGACTAGCTTTGGTATACTCTGTGGAACGTTATCTTTTACGGCTTAGTGCATGTTTGAGGTAGCCCGGCTATAAGGTATTTAGACGCACCGACCTATAAATGAATAGTGCTTATGCTTTTCCTTTCAAGTGTAAATGTCTTGCTTATGTAAAACGTGGATACGTTGTTTTACCCGAAAAACATGACATAATTTAAATGTAATAATATAGTTTGAAGAAAAACTTAAACAATGAAGTAAATGTCGTATTGGTCAAGAAAACGCATCCTATACTCAAATAACGCCTATTTCAAACTTGAGCATTATAAGATCGAAAGAAGCCGAGTAACGTGAGTTGTAGTATATGATGAACGAAGGAACAAATACTCAACAAAAAATATTTGAGGATGGATGCAAATTGCATGCCGCGACATGTGGTCATTCGTTAATAAATATACCAACTATTGACGTATGGCGTGCATACTTCAGTTAGTTAGTTAGTTATGGTTTTACTCCCAAGCAGCACAATTTCGGCTATATCCGGGAGATGAACATAATAGTGGTGATACAATGAACATGAAATGATGATGAAGTGGAGGAAATAGGGACACAAGGTCAATCGGGTAGGAGAGTTTTGACTGCCATTGGAAAAGGAGTGATGGGTATAGGGACGGGAAATTTTGCCTCCTGCATGGGGATCCTACGGGTCCTACTCTTACCGAGACCTGCAGCAGGGTTCTTTTACGTGCAAGGAACGTGACATTTTCCCAACACGGTGCACCACTATGGACTGCGGTCAGGGTTTCCGCAGTATCGCCTGACGACCCGGCATCTCTGGATGTCAGGGCTGCTCCATTCAACCACCTGGGGCACACATCCCAGTCGCTCTGTGGGCAAAGCGGCCTGACCCAATGTCAGGTTTCTGAGCGCTCATTAGTGGACTTTTACCGACAAGCTTAGCGCTGCTGCGGGCCTATTCGCCACCCAGAACCCGCACGGGTTGGTGTACATACAGACACAATTTAATAAATATAATATAAAAAGAAAAATAGTTAATTAAGATCCCGCGATGATATGTAAGGGCATAAAGTTCTACTCAGCCTGCCCGTTTGTCCGTCTATCGGTACGTTGGTATTTCTAGTATCGTTATGGATTCCTCCCAAGTCAGGTCCACGACTAAAACATGACATTATATAGGATAGAGCGGGACGTTGACTCAAAAACCTTGATTTGGGAGGATGCTGTCATGATTTTCTCAACAATGTAAATGTACATGTTAAAAAAGTAGGTTCAGTATCATAAGTTGTATGTATGCCTATGTTCTAAGGGACTTGCAGATCTTACCTGTCCACCACTATTTTTGTCTCGGGACTGGGTCGATAAGAACATTTTTATAAAAAATAGTTTGCAAGTTTTCGTCATGTGTATTTTGCGTTCATGAGAATGATTTAATAGGGTGGTTCAGCGTGACCGTGCAACTGAACATTACTTCTTGTCTGGGATTTACGCGGGGCAAGTGTGTGCCGTGAACAAATTCCTTCTTTATTTTACTACTATTACAGACGGATCGACCTTTTAAAAGAAAGAAAATTTAACTAGACTGATGCTGCGTGTCAAGAAAAACTGGTAAGAAAGATAAAAAGTAGACATAACAAAAGCAACACACAGTTGTTAAAGCACGGGTTGTGTTAATCTTTACAAATTATCCACATTTGTTTGTATTTTTACGGCACGTTCCAATTGCAAAGAATGGTTTATATAATCACTAGAAAAATTCCTAGCCATACATGTACACCAAAACGGGTGAAATCTGAGGGCCAATTCTAAAAGTGTTCTTTAATTAGTAGATAAATAAATATTTTCCCAAACGTCACGTTTCCAATTTAGTAACTTTTAATAGATTAGAACATTAAAGACATTGTATCTTTTCATTTTTTTTCATTAGATTATTTTGTCTTCTTCAAATTTTGTATATTGCCAATCTTATGAATTACCTTTTTGTTTATTTGACATGTTCAGAGTCTACCTTTTAACACCTATCGATCGCGATACCTGGAGTGCCATGCTGTGACCTACTTAATTAACATCCGCCTGCCGCTTTTGGCCCATGTCCAAACAACCAGCTGTGACAAATTATGCACACGTGAAGATTGATAGCTGATGAAAAAAATATTATGATACATATACCGTAATGTTTAATTTGATATAAGACAACAGTTACATGTTCATTTTAAGTCAAAATATTATAGTTAAATATTATATATTTCTTGATTAAATTCAAAATTTTAAAAATGAATGCCCAAGATAGATTTTTAAATGTACAAAAATGCTCTTTAAAAGAAATAATTATAAAATTAACGGGCTTTCATACCTCGCTCTCCCTGATTTCCCCCTTACTCATAATCGAATAGTTAAACTTATTTTCGTGTTTTATTAAAATGATATTTATAAAGACGTATTTGCAATATCATGCCCATTACAATTTGAATCTTTTATTTTCGTTATGAAATTACAATGAATATTTTTTTCGATGCGTAATTTACGTTTTTTCTAAAGTTTCTTTTCGTCTATTTTTCTGTAATTGTGATGTTGGGATTCGTACTAATTTTATGTGGTGTGTAGCGTTGCTGTTCCGAAGCAAAAAAAAACATAACAAAAAAAACTTAACACTGTATTAAGAAATAATGCTACGTGCAATTAAGAATGATTCAAGAAAACATAAAATGTGCACTAAACCGACAGTACGGGACAAAACATTTATACATGTATATCATGTATATGTACATGTATTTATAAAACGTCAACGACGAAAAACTGCCAACAGAACTCAGTGTTACCATGCAGGGGCCGCTGCTCACTGTTTTAATTCTAGACTGAGAAATCGGCATACATATCAGAAACAATATTTTAAAAGAAAGACTTTCTTTCAACCTAGCTTTTTGACAATTGCATGCAAAGAACAAATAACATAAAGACGACGAATGAAAATATAAGCTTTGAAAACAATTTAAATCATTTAAAATGTGGCGGGGTAAAACTAGTTTCGAGGTAAAGTCCAGTCTCGAAGCTCCCATTTTGATAATCCACAGCAACCCACTCCCCACGGAAATCACCTACGAAAAAAATATTTTCTTAAGCAGACTCCTTGGCTCATCTTCTATAAAGGAAAAGCTTCACCATTTCCGAGATATACATTATAACCTTTGTAACAACAAGGTACATGTAAAATTTATTAATATTCAAATCTTGCTACTGAAAATGATATCTATGACAGCAAAACTATTTATTAAACATTATATATTTTTGTTAATAATTTTTCTTCTTCATATGCAGAATCATACATATACCTCTAGCGGAATCGCGTCCGAGGCAGGTCATTCGCTCTTACCAGTGATGAAACAAGCATGATAGATACCGTAAATTGGGATATTTTGGATGTAGTTTAATTTTGGTTTATTTGGCGCCTCACCTTAATGTGCCAAAATTAAACACACCAAAATGAGTTAAGAATGCATAGAATTAATATACTGCAGTTGTTAGATATGACATGTTGACAAAATAGTAGATGTTGAGTAAAAGAGAAACAAGGCTTTGATAAACATTGTTAATAATAAAAAAAAATCCTTTGTTAATGTCATTTTCAATTAATTTCTTATCGAACATTTGTGTTTTCTTAATTAAGAAATAAGTTTGGATATAATATAATTACTTATAGATCAAATTTGTCAAATCATCATTAGACATCAAATGTCATGTTTTTAAAAAGCCATAATATTTACTAATGAGCTTGGGTTTGAAAATAAACATAATCTAATTAATGTTAAAGAGTAGAATTGTGAATATAAGTTCAATTAACTTACATGTATGCTTGAATAGATGATGTAAAGTACTAAAGAAGATTTGTTTTCGAAAGCGCCAAAATAATACACACCAAAATTAAACATGACCATTTTGATCTAAAACCGCCAAAATATCCCTACACAAAAATATCCCAATTTACGGTATATGAAATGAAACAAAAAAAAATCAGATAAATGCCAATTCTTATATATATTTTATTCGTTTAATTTATTCATACAGGTTCTTTACTCTATGGAGACTTGCATACATGTGTCTATAGTCAAAAATAAAACTTATCATGGATAATACGTATGTACATGTACCTATATTTGAAAAGATAACACGAACAGACTTCAATCACGTGCACGACAATGTATACTATTGTATATACATGTAGCTGTCTTTGCACATTCGCAATATTAAATCATTCATTTACACGATTAAACGTTCATGTAATTTACACGGTAAACCACTCACACGATTGAATCGCTCATTCACACGATTGGAACGTTCATTTACACGATTGAAACATTCATTTACACGCTAAACCACTCACACGATTGAATCGCTCATTTACACGATTGAAACGTTCATTTACATGATTAAACGTTCATCTACACGCTAAACCGCTCACACGCTAAACCACTCACACGCACGATGAGCGCACGATGAGTGCACGATGAGCGCACGATGAACGCACGATGAGCGCACGATGAACGCACGGTGAGTGCACGATGAGCGCACGATGAATGCACGATGAGCGCACGATGAGCGCAAAAATGGTTAGTTTGAATTTTAGAGGGTCTGTAGTGCAACAAAAAATAGGCGCATAGCGCTAATGACCGAAAAATATATCCCGATATCTTTCATGGTTTTCACTTGTTTTTCAAGAAAAACGTCAAAATATTGACGTCCTTAAAAAATCACCCGTTCGTGCGGAACCTTGCGCCAGATTAAAACTATAAGTAGTATTGCATAAAACCGGGTATTTTATAATAGAATACATGATGCGCGAAATAGTACAACTTAAATGGAGCGTGTGGTGCTTATAATAGCGCGAGACCAAAACGTTTCTTTCACGTTTTTCACTTGTTTTTCGGGAAAAACGTCATAAAATTGACGCTTCGAAAAAAAATTCCATACGGGCAATATGATGTTCTCTGATAAAACTATAAGTCGTATTTGTTAAAATCGAGTATCTTTTAAAAGTTGACATGTTGCGCAAGGTAGTGCAACAAAAAAATAGGCGCATAGCGCTAATGACCGAAAAATATATCCCGATATCTTTCATGGTTTTCACTTGTTTTTCAAGAAAAACGTCAAAATATTGACGTCCTTAAAAAATCACCCGTTCGTGCGGAACCTTGCGCCAGATTAAAACTATAAGTAGTATTGCATAAAACCGGGTATTTTATAATAGACTACATGATGCGCGAAATAGTATAACTTAAATGGAGCGTGTGGTGCTTATAATAGCGCGAGACCAAAACGTTTCTTTCACGTTTTTCACTTGTTTTTCGGGAAAAACGTCATAAAATTGACGCTTCGAAAAAAAATTCCATACGGGCAATATGATGTTCTCTGATAAAACTATAAGTCGTATTTGTTAAAATCGAGTATCTTTTAAAAGTTGACATGTTGCGCAAGGTAGTGCAACAAAAAATAGGCGCATAGCGCTAATGACCGAAAAATATATCCCGATATCTTTCATGGTTTTCACTTGTTTTTCAAGAAAAACGTCAAAATATTGACGTCCTTAAAAAATCAACCGTTCGTGCGGAACCTTGCGCCAGATTAAAACTATAAGTAGTATTGCATAAAACCGGGTATTTTATAATAGAATACATGATGCGCGAAATAGTACAACTTAAATGGAGCGTGTGGTGCTTATAATAGCGCGAGACCAAAACGTTTCTTTCACGTTTTTCACTTGTTTTTCGGGAAAAACGTCATAAAATTGACGCTTCGAAAAAAAATTCCATACGGGCAATATGATGTTCTCTGATAAAACTATAAGTCGTATTTGTTAAAATCGAGTATCTTTTAAAAGTTGACATGTTGCGCAAGGTAGTGCAACAAAAAATAGGCGCATAGCGCTAATGACCGAAAAATATATCCCGATATCTTTCATGGTTTTCACTTGTTTTTCAAGAAAAACGTCAAAATATTGACGTCCTTAAAAAATCACCCGTTCGTGCGGAACCTTGCGCCAGATTAAAACTATAAGTAGTATTGCATAAAACCGGGTATTTTATAATAGAATACATGATGCGCGAAATAGTACAACTTAAATGGAGCGTGTGGTGCTTATAATAGCGCGAGACCAAAACGTTTCTTTCACGTTTTTCACTTGTTTTTCGGGAAAAACGTCATAAAATTGACGCTTCGAAAAAAAATTCCATACGGGCAATATGATGTTCTCTGATAAAACTATAAGTCGTATTTGTTAAAATCGAGTATCTTTTAAAAGTTGACATGTTGCGCAAGGTAGTGCAACAAAAAATAGGCGCATAGCGCTAATGACCGAAAAATATATCCCGATATCTTTCATGGTTTTCACTTGTTTTTCAAGAAAAACGTCAAAATATTGACGTCCTTAAAAAATCACCCGTTCGTGCGGAACCTTGCGCCAGATTAAAACTATAAGTAGTATTGCATAAAACCGGGTATTTTATAATAGAATACATGATGCGCGAAATAGTACAACTTAAATGGAGCGTGTGGTGCTTATAATAGCGCGAGACCAAAACGTTTCTTTCACGTTTTTCACTTGTTTTTCGGGAAAAACGTCATAAAATTGACGCTTCGAAAAAAAATTCCATACGGGCAATATGATGTTTTCTGATAAAACTATAAGTCGTATTTGTTAAAATCGAGTATCTTTTAAAAGTTGACATGTTGCGCAAGGTAGTGCAACAAAAAATAGGCGCATAGCGCTAATGACCGAAAAATATATCCCGATATCTTTCATGGTTTTCACTTGTTTTTCAAGAAAAACGTCAAAATATTGACGTCCTTAAAAAATCACCCGTTCGTGCGGAACCTTGCGCCAGATTAAAACTATAAGTAGTATTGCATAAAACCGGGTATTTTATAATAGAATACATGATGCGCGAAATAGTACAACTTAAATGGAGCGTGTGGTGCTTATAATAGCGCGAGACCAAAACGTTTCTTTCACGTTTTTCACTTGTTTTTCGGGAAAAACGTCATAAAATTGACGCTTCGAAAAAAAATTCCATACGGGCAATATGATGTTCTCTGATAAAACTATAAGTCGTATTTGTTAAAATCGAGTATCTTTTAAAAGTTGACATGTTGCGCAAGGTAGTGCAACAAAAAATAGGCGCATAGCGCTAATGACCGAAAAATATATCCCGATATCTTTCATGGTTTTCACTTGTTTTTCAAGAAAAACGTCAAAATATTGACGTCCTTAAAAAATCACCCGTTCGTGCGGAACCTTGCGCCAGATTAAAACTATAAGTAGTATTGCATAAAACCGGGTATTTTATAATAGAATACATGATGCGCGAAATAGTACAACTTAAATGGAGCGTGTGGTGCTTATAATAGCGCGAGACCAAAACGTTTCTTTCACGTTTTTCACTTGTTTTTCGGGAAAAACGTCATAAAATTGACGCTTCGAAAAAAAATTCCATACGGGCAATATGATGTTCTCTGATAAAACTATAAGTCGTATTTGTTAAAATCGAGTATCTTTTAAAAGTTGACATGTTGCGCAAGGTAGTGCAACAAAAAATAGGCGCATAGCGCTAATGACCGAAAAATATATCCCGATATCTTTCATGGTTTTCACTTGTTTTTCAAGAAAAACGTCAAAATATTGACGTCCTTAAAAAATCACCCGTTCGTGCGGAACCTTGCGCCAGATTAAAACTATAAGTAGTATTGCATAAAACCGGGTATTTTATAATAGAATACATGATGCGCGAAATAGTACAACTTATATGGAGCGTGTGGTGCTTATAATAGCGCGAGACCAAAACGTTTCTTTCACGTTTTTCACTTGTTTTTCGGGAAAAACGTCATAAAATTGACGCTTCGAAAAAAAATTCCATACGGGCAATATGATGTTCTCTGATAAAACTATAAGTCGTATTTGTTAAAATCGAGTATCTTTTAAAAGTTGACATGTTGCGCAAGGTAGTGCAACAAAAAATAGGCGCATAGCGCTAATGACCGAAAAATATATCCCGATATCTTTCATGGTTTTCACTTGTTTTTCAAGAAAAACGTCAAAATATTGACGTCCTTAAAAAATCACCCGTTCGTGCGGAACCTTGCGCCAGATTAAAACTATAAGTAGTATTGCATAAAACCGGGTATTTTATAATAGAATACATGATGCGCGAAATAGTACAACTTAAATGGAGCGTGTGGTGCTTATAATAGCGCGAGACCAAAACGTTTCTTTCACGTTTTTAACTTGTTTTTCGGGAAAAACGTCATAAAATTGACGCTTCGAAAAAAAAATTCCATACGGGCAATATGATGTTCTCTGATAAAACTATAAGTCGTATTTGTTAAAATCGAGTATCTTTTAAAAGTTGACATGTTGCGCAAGGTAGTGCAACAAAAAATAGGCGCATAGCGCTAATGACCGAAAAATATATCCCGATATCTTTCATGGTTTTCACTTGTTTTTCAAGAAAAACGTCAAAATATTGACGTCCTTAAAAAATCACCCGTTCGTGCGGAACCTTGCGCCAGATTAAAACTATAAGTAGTATTGCATAAAACCGGGTATTTTATAATAGAATACATGATGCGCGAAATAGTACAACTTAAATGGAGCGTGTGGTGCTTATAATAGCGCGAGACCAAAACGTTTCTTTCACGTTTTTCACTTGTTTTTCGGGAAAAACGTCATAAAATTGACGCTTCGAAAAAAAATTCCATACGGGCAATATGATGTTCTCTGATAAAACTATAAGTCGTATTTGTTAAAATCGAGTATCTTTTAAAAGTTGACATGTTGCGCAAGGTAGTGCAACAAAAAATAGGCGCATAGCGCTAATGACCGAAAAATATATCCCGATATCTTTCATGGTTTTCACTTGTTTTTCAAGAAAAACGTCAAAATATTGACGTCCTTAAAAAATCACCCGTTCGTGCGGAACCTTGCGCCAGATTAAAACTATAAGTAGTATTGCATAAAACCGGGTATTTTATAATAGAATACATGATGCGCGAAATAGTACAACTTAAATGGAGCGTGTGGTGCTTATAATAGCGCGAGACCAAAACGTTTCTTTCACGTTTTTCACTTGTTTTTCGGGAAAAACGTCATAAAATTGACGCTTCGAAAAAAAATTCCATACGGGCAATATGATGTTCTCTGATAAAACTATAAGTCGTATTTGTTAAAATCGAGTATCTTTTAAAAGTTGACATGTTGCGCAAGGTAGTGCAACAAAAAATAGGCGCATAGCGCTAATGACCGAAAAATATATCCCGATATCTTTCATGGTTTTCACTTGTTTTTCAAGAAAAACGTCAAAATATTGACGTCCTTAAAAAATCACCCGTTCGTGCGGAACCTTGCGCCAGATTAAAACTATAAGTAGTATTGCATAAAACCGGGTATTTTATAATAGAATACATGATGCGCGAAATAGTACAACTTAAATGGAGCGTGTGGTGCTTATAATAGCGCGAGACCAAAACGTTTCTTTCACGTTTTTCACTTGTTTTTCGGGAAAAACGTCATAAAATTGACGCTTCGAAAAAAAATTCCATACGGGCAATATGATGTTCTCTGATAAAACTATAAGTCGTATTTGTTAAAATCGAGTATCTTTTAAAAGTTGACATGTTGCGCAAGGTAGTGCAACAAAAAATAGGCGCATAGCGCTAATGACCGAAAAATATATCCCGATATCTTTCATGGTTTTCACTTGTTTTTCAAGAAAAACGTCAAAATATTGACGTCCTTAAAAAATCACCCGTTCGTGCGGAACCTTGCGCCAGATTAAAACTATAAGTAGTATTGCATAAAACCGGGTATTTTATAATAGAATACATGATGCGCGAAATAGTACAACTTAAATGGAGCGTGTGGTGCTTATAATAGCGCGAGACCAAAACGTTTCTTTCACGTTTTTAACTTGTTTTTCGGGAAAAACGTCATAAAATTGACGCTTCGAAAAAAAATTCCATACGGGCAATATGATGTTCTCTGATAAAACTATAAGTCGTATTTGTTAAAATCGAGTATCTTTTAAAAGTTGACATGTTGCGCAAGGTAGTGCAACAAAAAATAGGCGCATAGCGCTAATGACCGAAAAATATATCCCGATATCTTTCATGGTTTTCACTTGTTTTTCAAGAAAAACGTCAAAATATTGACGTCCTTAAAAAATCACCCGTTCGTGCGGAACCTTGCGCCAGATTAAAACTATAAGTAGTATTGCATAAAACCGGGTATTTTATAATAGAATACATGATGCGCGAAATAGTACAACTTAAATGGAGCGTGTGGTGCTTATAATAGCGCGAGACCAAAACGTTTCTTTCACGTTTTTCACTTGTTTTTCGGGAAAAACGTCATAAAATTGACGCTTCGAAAAAAAATTCCATACGGGCAATATGATGTTCTCTGATAAAACTATAAGTCGTATTTGTTAAAATCGAGTATCTTTTAAAAGTTGACATGTTGCGCAAGGTAGTGCAACAAAAAATAGGCGCATAGCGCTAATGACCGAAAAATATATCCCGATATCTTTCATGGTTTTCACTTGTTTTTCAAGAAAAACGTCAAAATATTGACGTCCTTAAAAAATCACCCGTTCGTGCGGAACCTTGCGCCAGATTAAAACTATAAGTAGTATTGCATAAAACCGGGTATTTTATAATAGAATACATGATGCGCGAAATAGTACA
Source organism: Arcuatula senhousia (assembly GCA_963971305.1). Taxonomy (NCBI): domain Eukaryota; kingdom Metazoa; phylum Mollusca; class Bivalvia; order Mytilida; family Mytilidae; genus Arcuatula; species Arcuatula senhousia. The sequence goes on from CAXARO010001404.1 coordinate 19,083, forward strand.
ACTTAAATGGAGCGTGTGGTGCTTATAATAGCGCGAGACCAAAACGTTTCTTTCACGTTTTTCACTTGTTTTTCGGGAAAAACGTCATAAAATTGACGCTTCGAAAAAAAATTCCATACGGGCAATATGATGTTCTCTGATAAAACTATAAGTCGTATTTGTTAAAATCGAGTATCTTTTAAAAGTTGACATGTTGCGCAAGGTAGTGCAACAAAAAATAGGCGCATAGCGCTAATGACCGAAAAATATATCCCGATATCTTTCATGGTTTTCACTTGTTTTTCAAGAAAAACGTCAAAATATTGACGTCCTTAAAAAATCACCCGTTCGTGCGGAACCTTGCGCCAGATTAAAACTATAAGTAGTATTGCATAAAACCGGGTATTTTATAATAGAATACATGATGCGCGAAATAGTACAACTTAAATGGAGCGTGTGGTGCTTATAATAGCGCGAGACCAAAACGTTTCTTTCACGTTTTTCACTTGTTTTTCGGGAAAAACGTCATAAAATTGACGCTTCGAAAAAAAATTCCATACGGGCAATATGATGTTCTCTGATAAAACTATAAGTCGTATTTGTTAAAATCGAGTATCTTTTAAAAGTTGACATGTTGCGCAAGGTAGTGCAACAAAAAATAGGCGCATAGCGCTAATGACCGAAAAATATATCCCGATATCTTTCATGGTTTTCACTTGTTTTTCAAGAAAAACGTCAAAATATTGACGTCCTTAAAAAATCACCCGTTCGTGCGGAACCTTGCGCCAGATTAAAACTATAAGTAGTATTGCATAAAACCGGGTATTTTATAATAGAATACATGATGCGCGAAATAGTACAACTTAAATGGAGCGTGTGGTGCTTATAATAGCGCGAGACCAAAACGTTTCTTTCACGTTTTTCACTTGTTTTTCGGGAAAAACGTCATAAAATTGACGCTTCGAAAAAAAATTCCATACGGGCAATATGATGTTCTCTGATAAAACTATAAGTCGTATTTGTTAAAATCGAGTATCTTTTAAAAGTTGACATGTTGCGCAAGGTAGTGCAACAAAAAATAGGCGCATAGCGCTAATGACCGAAAAATATATCCCGATATCTTTCATGGTTTTCACTTGTTTTTCAAGAAAAACGTCAAAATATTGACGTCCTTAAAAAATCACCCGTTCGTGCGGAACCTTGCGCCAGATTAAAACTATAAGTAGTATTGCATAAAACCGGGTATTTTATAATAGAATACATGATGCGCGAAATAGTACAACTTAAGTGGAGCGTGTGGTGCTTATAATAGCGCGAGACCAAAACGTTTCTTTCACGTTTTTCACTTGTTTTTCGGGAAAAACGTCATAAAATTGACGCTTCGAAAAAAAATTCCATACGGGCAATATGATGTTCTCTGATAAAACTATAAGTCGTATTTGTTAAAATCGAGTATCTTTTAAAAGTTGACATGTTGCGCAAGGTAGTGCAACAAAAAATAGGCGCATAGCGCTAATGACCGAAAAATATATCCCGATATCTTTCATGGTTTTCACTTGTTTTTCAAGAAAAACGTCAAAATATTGACGTCCTTAAAAAATCACCCGTTCGTGCGGAACCTTGCGCCAGATTAAAACTATAAGTAGTATTGCATAAAACCGGGTATTTTATAATAGAATACATGATGCGCGAAATAGTACAACTTAAATGGAGCGTGTGGTGCTTATAATAGCGCGAGACCAAAACGTTTCTTTCACGTTTTTCACTTGTTTTTCGGGAAAAACGTCATAAAATTGACGCTTCGAAAAAAAATTCCATACGGGCAATATGATGTTCTCTGATAAAACTATAAGTCGTATTTGTTAAAATCGAGTATCTTTTAAAAGTTGACATGTTGCGCAAGGTAGTGCAACAAAAAATAGGCGCATAGCGCTAATGACCGAAAAATATATCCCGATATCTTTCATGGTTTTCACTTGTTTTTCAAGAAAAACGTCAAAATATTGACGTCCTTAAAAAATCACCCGTTCGTGCGGAACCTTGCGCCAGATTAAAACTATAAGTAGTATTGCATAAAACCGGGTATTTTATAATAGAATACATGATGCGCGAAATAGTACAACTTAAATGGAGCGTGTGGTGCTTATAATAGCGCGAGACCAAAACGTTTCTTTCACGTTTTTCACTTGTTTTTCGGGAAAAACGTCATAAAATTGACGCTTCGAAAAAAAATTCCATACGGGCAATATGATGTTCTCTGATAAAACTATAAGTCGTATTTGTTAAAATCGAGTATCTTTTAAAAGTTGACATGTTGCGCAAGGTAGTGCAACAAAAAATAGGCGCATAGCGCTAATGACCGAAAAATATATCCCGATATCTTTCATGGTTTTCACTTGTTTTTCAAGAAAAACGTCAAAATATTGACGTCCTTAAAAAATCACCCGTTCGTGCGGAACCTTGCGCCAGATTAAAACTATAAGTAGTATTGCATAAAACCGGGTATTTTATAATAGAATACATGATGCGCGAAATAGTACAACTTAAATGGAGCGTGTGGTGCTTATAATAGCGCGAGACCAAAACGTTTCTTTCACGTTTTTCACTTGTTTTTCGGGAAAAACGTCATAAAATTGACGCTTCGAAAAAAAATTCCATACGGGCAATATGATGTTCTCTGATAAAACTATAAGTCGTATTTGTTAAAATCGAGTATCTTTTAAAAGTTGACATGTTGCGCAAGGTAGTGCAACAAAAAATAGGCGCATAGCGCTAATGACCGAAAAATATATCCCGATATCTTTCATGGTTTTCACTTGTTTTTCAAGAAAAACGTCAAAATATTGACGTCCTTAAAAAATCACCCGTTCGTGCGGAACCTTGCGCCAGATTAAAACTATAAGTAGTATTGCATAAAACCGGGTATTTTATAATAGAATACATGATGCGCGAAATAGTACAACTTAAATGGAGCGTGTGGTGCTTATAATAGCGCGAGACCAAAACGTTTCTTTCACGTTTTTCACTTGTTTTTCGGGAAAAACGTCATAAAATTGACGCTTCGAAAAAAAATTCCATACGGGCAATATGATGTTCTCTGATAAAACTATAAGTCGTATTTGTTAAAATCGAGTATCTTTTAAAAGTTGACATGTTGCGCAAGGTAGTGCAACAAAAAATAGGCGCATAGCGCTAATGACCGAAAAATATATCCCGATATCTTTCATGGTTTTCACTTGTTTTTCAAGAAAAACGTCAAAATATTGACGTCCTTAAAAATCACCCGTTCGTGCGGAACCTTGCGCAGGATTAAAACTATAAGTAGTATTGCATAAAACCGGGTATTTTATAATAGAATACATGATGCGCGAAATAGTACAACTTAAATGGAGCGTGTGGTGCTTATAATAGCGCGAGACCAAAACGTTTCTTTCACGTTTTTTCACTTGTTTTTCGGGAAAAACGTCATAAAATTGACGCTTCGAAAAAAAATTCCATACGGGCAATATGATGTTCTCTGATAAAACTATAAGTCGTATTTGTTAAAATCGAGTATCTTTTAAAAGTTGACATGTTGCGCAAGGTAGTGCAAACAAAAATAGGCGCATAGCGCTAATGACCGAAAAATATATCCCGATATCTTTCATGGTTTTCACTTGTTTTTCAAGAAAAACGTCAAAATATTGACGTCCTTAAAAAATCACCCGTTCGTGCGGAACCTTGCGCCAGATTAAAACTATAAGTAGTATTGCATAAATCCGGGTATTTTTAATAGAATACATGATGCGCGAAATAGTACAACTTAAATGGAGCGTGTGGTGCTTATAATAGCGCGAGACCAAAACGTTTCTTTCACGTTTTTCACTTGTTTTTTCGGGAAAAACGTCATAAAATTGACGCTTCGAAAAAAAATCCATACGGGCAATATGATGTTCTCTGATAAAAACTATAAGTCGTATTTGTTAAAATCGAGTATCTTTTAAAAGTTGACATGTTGCGCAAGGTAGTGCAACAAAAAATAGGCGCATAGCGCTAATGACCGAAAAATATATCCCGATATCTTTCATGGTTTTCACTTGTTTTTCAAGAAAAACGTCAAAATATTGACGTCCTTAAAAAATCACCCGTTCGTGCGGAACCTTGCGCCAGATTAAAACTATAAGTAGTATTGCATAAAACCGGGTATTTTATAATAGAATACATGATGCGCGAAATAGTACAACTTAAATGGAGCGTGTGGTGCTTATAATAGCGCGAGACCAAAACGTTTCTTTCACGTTTTTCACTTGTTTTTCGGGAAAAACGTCATAAAATTGACGCTTCGAAAAAAAATTCCATACGGGCAATATGATGTTCTCTGATAAAACTATAAGTCGTATTTGTTAAAATCGAGTATCTTTTAAAAGTTGACATGTTGCGCAAGGTAGTGCAACAAAAAATAGGCGCATAGCGCTAATGACCGAAAAATATATCCCGATATCTTTCATGGTTTTCACTTGTTTTTCAAGAAAAACGTCAAAATATTGACGTCCTTAAAAAATCACCCGTTCGTGCGGAACCTTGCGCCAGATTAAAACTATAAGTAGTATTGCATAAAACCGGGTATTTTATAATAGAATACATGATGCGCGAAATAGTACAACTTAAATGGAGCGTGTGGTGCTTATAATAGCGCGAGACCAAAACGTTTCTTTCACGTTTTTCACTTGTTTTTCGGGAAAAACGTCATAAAATTGACGCTTCGAAAAAAAATTCCATACGGGCAATATGATGTTCTCTGATAAAACTATAAGTCGTATTTGTTAAAATCGAGTATCTTTTAAAAGTTGACATGTTGCGCAAGGTAGTGCAACAAAAAATAGGCGCATAGCGCTAATGACCGAAAAATATATCCCGATATCTTTCATGGTTTTCACTTGTTTTTCAAGAAAAACGTCAAAATATTGACGTCCTTAAAAAATCACCCGTTCGTGCGGAACCTTGCGCCAGATTAAAACTATAAGTAGTATTGCATAAAACCGGGTATTTTATAATAGCATACATGATGCGCGAAATAGTACAACTTAAATGGAGCGTGTGGTGCTTATAATAGCGCGAGACCAAAACGTTTCTTTCACGTTTTTCACTTGTTTTTCGGGAAAAACGTCATAAAATTGACGCTTCGAAAAAAAATTCCATACGGGCAATATGATGTTCTCTGATAAAACTATAAGTCGTATTTGTTAAAATCGAGTATCTTTTAAAAGTTGACATGTTGCGCAAGGTAGTGCAACAAAAAATAGGCGCATAGCGCTAATGACCGAAAAATATATCCCGATATCTTTCATGGTTTTCACTTGTTTTTCAAGAAAAACGTCAAAATATTGACGTCCTTAAAAAATCACCCGTTCGTGCGGAACCTTGCGCCAGATTAAAACTATAAGTAGTATTGCATAAAACCGGGTATTTTATAATAGAATACATGATGCGCGAAATAGTACAACTTAAATGGAGCGTGTGGTGCTTATAATAGCGCGAGACCAAAACGTTTCTTTCACGTTTTTCACTTGTTTTTCGGGAAAAACGTCATAAAATTGACGCTTCGAAAAAAAATTCCATACGGGCAATATGATGTTCTCTGATAAAACTATAAGTCGTATTTGTTAAAATCGAGTATCTTTTAAAAGTTGACATGTTGCGCAAGGTAGTGCAACAAAAAATAGGCGCATAGCGCTAATGACCGAAAAATATATCCCGATATCTTTCATGGTTTTCACTTGTTTTTCAAGAAAAACGTCAAAATATTGACGTCCTTAAAAAATCACCCGTTCGTGCGGAACCTGGCGCCAGATTAAAACTATAAGTAGTATTGCATAAAACCGGGTATTTTATAATAGAATACATGATGCGCGAAATAGTACAACTTAAATGGAGCGTGTGGTGCTTATAATAGCGCGAGACCAAAACGTTTCTTTCACGTTTTTCACTTGTTTTTCGGGAAAAACGTCATAAAATTGACGCTTCGAAAAAAAATTCCATACGGGCAATATGATGTTCTCTGATAAAACTATAAGTCGTATTTGTTAAAATCGAGTATCTTTTAAAAGTTGACATGTTGCGCAAGGTAGTGCAACAAAAAATAGGCGCATAGCGCTAATGACCGAAAAATATATCCCGATATCTTTCATGGTTTTCACTTGTTTTTCAAGAAAAACGTCAAAATATTGACGTCCTTAAAAAATCACCCGTTCGTGCGGAACCTTGCGCCAGATTAAAACTATAAGTAGTATTGCATAAAACCGGGTATTTTATAATAGAATACATGATGCGCGAAATAGTACAACTTAAATGGAGCGTGTGGTGCTTATAATAGCGCGAGACCAAAACGTTTCTTTCACGTTTTTCACTTGTTTTTCGGGAAAAACGTCATAAAATTGACGCTTCGAAAAAAAATTCCATACGGGCAATATGATGTTCTCTGATAAAACTATAAGTCGTATTTGTTAAAATCGAGTATCTTTTAAAAGTTGACATGTTGCGCAAGGTAGTGCAACAAAAAATAGGCGCATAGCGCTAATGACCGAAAAATATATCCCGATATCTTTCATGGTTTTCACTTGTTTTTCAAGAAAAACGTCAAAATATTGACGTCCTTAAAAAATCACCCGTTCGTGCGGAACCTTGCGCCAGATTAAAACTATAAGTAGTATTGCATAAAACCGGGTATTTTATAATAGAATACATGATGCGCGAAATAGTACAACTTAAATGGAGCGTGTGGTGCTTATAATAGCGCGAGACCAAAACGTTTCTTTCACGTTTTTCACTTGTTTTTCGGGAAAAGCGTCATAAAATTGACGCTTCGAAAAAAAATTCCATACGGGCAATATGATGTTCTCTGATAAAACTATAAGTCGTATTTGTTAAAATCGAGTATCTTTTAAAAGTTGACATGTTGCGCAAGGTAGTGCAACAAAAAATAGGCGCATAGCGCTAATGACCGAAAAATATATCCCGATATCTTTCATGGTTTTCACTTGTTTTTCAAGAAAAACGTCAAAATATTGACGTCCTTAAAAAATCACCCGTTCGTGCGGAACCTTGCGCCAGATTAAAACTATAAGTAGTATTGCATAAAACCGGGTATTTTATAATAGAATACATGATGCGCGAAATAGTACAACTTAAATGGAGCGTGTGGTGCTTATAATAGCGCGAGACCAAAACGTTTCTTTCACGTTTTTCACTTGTTTTTCGGGAAAAACGTCATAAAATTGACGCTTCGAAAAAAAATTCCATACGGGCAATATGATGTTCTCTGATAAAACTATAAGTCGTATTTGTTAAAATCGAGTATCTTTTAAAAGTTGACATGTTGCGCAAGGTAGTGCAACAAAAAATAGGCGCATAGCGCTAATGACCGAAAAATATATCCCGATATCTTTCATGGTTTTCACTTGTTTTTCAAGAAAAACGTCAAAATATTGACGTCCTTAAAAAATCACCCGTTCGTGCGGAACCTTGCGCCAGATTAAAACTATAAGTAGTATTGCATAAAACCGGGTATTTTATAATAGAATACATGATGCGCGAAATAGTACAACTTAAATGGAGCGTGTGGTGCTTATAATAGCGCGAGACCAAAACGTTTCTTTCACGTTTTTCACTTGTTTTTCGGGAAAAACGTCATAAAATTGACGCTTCGAAAAAAAATTCCATACGGGCAATATGATGTTCTCTGATAAAACTATAAGTCGTATTTGTTAAAATCGAGTATCTTTTAAAAGTTGACATGTTGCGCAAGGTAGTGCAACAAAAAATAGGCGCATAGCGCTAATGACCGAAAAATATATCCCGATATCTTTCATGGTTTTCACTTGTTTTTCAAGAAAAACGTCAAAATATTGACGTCCTTAAAAAATCACCCGTTCGTGCGGAACCTTGCGCCAGATTAAAACTATAAGTAGTATTGCATAAAACCGGGTATTTTATAATAGAATACATGATGCGCGAAATAGTACAACTTAAATGGAGCGTGTGGTGCTTATAATAGCGCGAGACCAAAACGTTTCTTTCACGTTTTTCACTTGTTTTTCGGGAAAAAACGTCATAAAATTGACGCTTCGAAAAAAAATTCCATACGGGCAATATGATGTTCTCTGATAAAACTATAAGTCGTATTTGTTAAAATCGAGTATCTTTTAAAAGTTGACATGTTGCGCAAGGTAGTGCAACAAAAAATAGGCGCATAGCGCTAATGACCGAAAAATATATCCCGATATCTTTCATGGTTTTCACTTGTTTTTCAAGAAAAACGTCAAAATATTGACGTCCTTAAAAAATCACCCGTTCGTGCGGAACCTTGCGCCAGATTAAAACTATAAGTAGTATTGCATAAAACCGGGTATTTTATAATAGAATACATGATGCGCGAAATAGTACAACTTAAATGGAGCGTGTGGTGCTTATAATAGCGCGAGACCAAAACGTTTCTTTCACGTTTTTCACTTGTTTTTCGGGAAAAACGTCATAAAATTGACGCTTCGAAAAAAAATTCCATACGGGCAATATGATGTTCTCTGATAAAACTATAAGTCGTATTTGTTAAAATCGAGTATCTTTTAAAAGTTGACATGTTGCGCAAGGTAGTGCAACAAAAAATAGGCGCATAGCGCTAATGACCGAAAAATATATCCCGATATCTTTCATGGTTTTCACTTGTTTTTCAAGAAAAACGTCAAAATATTGACGTCCTTAAAAAATCACCCGTTCGTGCGGAACCTTGCGCCAGATTAAAACTATAAGTAGTATTGCATAAAACCGGGTATTTTATAATAGAATACATGATGCGCGAAATAGTACAACTTAAATGGAGCGTGTGGTGCTTATAATAGCGCGAGACCAAAACGTTTCTTTCACGTTTTTCACTTGTTTTTCGGGAAAAACGTCATAAAATTGACGCTTCGAAAAAAAATTCCATACGGGCAATATGATGTTCTCTGATAAAACTATAAGTCGTATTTGTTAAAATCGAGTATCTTTTAAAAGTTGACATGTTGCGCAAGGTAGTGCAACAAAAAATAGGCGCATAGCGCTAATGACCGAAAAATATATCCCGATATCTTTCATGGTTTTCACTTGTTTTTCAAGAAAAACGTCAAAATATTGACGTCCTTAAAAAATCACCCGTTCGTGCGGAACCTTGCGCCAGATTAAAACTATAAGTAGTATTGCATAAAACCGGGTATTTTATAATAGAATACATGATGCGCGAAATAGTACAACTTAAATGGAGCGTGTGGTGCTTATAATAGCGCGAGACCAAAACGTTTCTTTCACGTTTTTCACTTGTTTTTCGGGAAAAACGTCATAAAATTGACGCTTCGAAAAAAATTCCATACGGGCAATATGATGTTCTCTGATAAAACTATAAGTCGTATTTGTTAAAATCGAGTATCTTTTAAAAGTTGACATGTTGCGCAAGGTAGTGCAACAAAAAATAGGCGCATAGCGCTAATGACCGAAAAATATATCCCGATATCTTTCATGGTTTTCACTTGTTTTTCAAGAAAAACGTCAAAATATTGACGTCCTTAAAAAATCACCCGTTCGTGCGGAACCTTGCGCCAGATTAAAACTATAAGTAGTATTGCATAAAACCGGGTATTTTATAATAGAATACATGATGCGCGAAATAGTACAACTTAAATGGAGCGTGTGGTGCTTATAATAGCGCGAGACCAAAACGTTTCTTTCACGTTTTTCACTTGTTTTTCGGGAAAAACGTCATAAAATTGACGCTTCGAAAAAAAATTCCATACGGGCAATATGATGTTCTCTGATAAAACTATAAGTCGTATTTGTTAAAATCGAGTATCTTTTAAAAGTTGACATGTTGCGCAAGGTAGTGCAACAAAAAATAGGCGCATAGCGCTAATGACCGAAAAATATATCCCGATATCTTTCATGGTTTTCACTTGTTTTTCAAGAAAAACGTCAAAATATTGACGTCCTTAAAAAATCACCCGTTCGTGCGGAACCTTGCGCCAGATTAAAACTATAAGTAGTATTGCATAAAACCGGGTATTTTATAATAGAATACATGATGCGCGAAATAGTACAACTTAAATGGAGCGTGTGGTGCTTATAATAGCGCGAGACCAAAACGTTTCTTTCACGTTTTTCACTTGTTTTTCGGGAAAAACGTCATAAAATTGACGCTTCGAAAAAAAATTCCATACGGGCAATATGATGTTCTCTGATAAAACTATAAGTCGTATTTGTTAAAATCGAGTATCTTTTAAAAGTTGACATGTTGCGCAAGGTAGTGCAACAAAAAATAGGCGCATAGCGCTAATGACCGAAAAATATATCCCGATATCTTTCATGGTTTTCACTTGTTTTTCAAGAAAAACGTCAAAATATTGACGTCCTTAAAAAATCACCCGTTCGTGCGGAACCTTGCGCCAGATTAAAACTATAAGTAGTATTGCATAAAACCGGGTATTTTATAATAGAATACATGATGCGCGAAATAGTACAACTTAAATGGAGCGTGTGGTGCTTATAATAGCGCGAGACCAAAACGTTTCTTTCACGTTTTTCACTTGTTTTTCGGGAAAAACGTCATAAAATTGACGCTTCGAAAAAAAATTCCATACGGGCAATATGATGTTCTCTGATAAAACTATAAGTCGTATTTGTTAAAATCGAGTATCTTTTAAAAGTTGACATGTTGCGCAAGGTAGTGCAACAAAAAATAGGCGCATAGCGCTAATGACCGAAAAATATATCCCGATATCTTTCATGGTTTTCACTTGTTTTTCAAGAAAAACGTCAAAATATTGACGTCCTTAAAAAATCACCCGTTCGTGCGGAACCTTGCGCCAGATTAAAACTATAAGTAGTATTGCATAAAACCGGGTATTTTATAATAGAATACATGATGCGCGAAATAGTACAACTTAAATGGAGCGTGTGGTGCTTATAATAGCGCGAGACCAAAACGTTTCTTTCACGTTTTTCACTTGTTTTTCGGGAAAAACGTCATAAAATTGACGCTTCGAAAAAAAATTCCATACGGGCAATATGATGTTCTCTGATAAAACTATAAGTCGTATTTGTTAAAATCGAGTATCTTTTAAAAGTTGACATGTTGCGCAAGGTAGTGCAACAAAAAATAGGCGCATAGCGCTAATGACCGAAAAATATATCCCGATATCTTTCATGGTTTTCACTTGTTTTTCAAGAAAAACGTAAAAATATTGACGTCCTTAAAAAATCACCCGTTCGTGCGGAACCTTGCGCCAGATTAAAACTATAAGTAGTATTGCATAAAACCGGGTATTTTATAATAGAATACATGATGCGCGAAATAGTACAACTTAAATGGAGCGTGTGGTGCTTATAATAGCGCGAGACCAAAACGTTTCTTTCACGTTTTTCACTTGTTTTTCGGGAAAAACGTCATAAAATTGACGCTTCGAAAAAAAATTCCATACGGGCAATATGATGTTCTCTGATAAAACTATAAGTCGTATTTGTTAAAATCGAGTATCTTTTAAAAGTTGACATGTTGCGCAAGGTAGTGCAACAAAAAATAGGCGCATAGCGCTAATGACCGAAAAATATATCCCGATATCTTTCATGGTTTTCACTTGTTTTTCAAGAAAAACGTCAAAATATTGACGTCCTTAAAAAATCACCCGTTCGTGCGGAACCTTGCGCCAGATTAAAACTATAAGTAGTATTGCATAAAACCGGGTATTTTATAATAGAATACATGATGCGCGAAATAGTACAACTTAAATGGAGCGTGTGGTGCTTATAATAGCGCGAGACCAAAACGTTTCTTTCACGTTTTTCACTTGTTTTTCGGGAAAAACGTCATAAAATTGACGCTTCGAAAAAAAATTCCATACGGGCAATATGATGTTCTCTGATAAAACTATAAGTCGTATTTGTTAAAATCGAGTATCTTTTAAAAGTTGACATGTTGCGCAAGGTAGTGCAACAAAAAATAGGCGCATAGCGCTAATGACCGAAAAATATATCCCGATATCTTTCATGGTTTTCACTTGTTTTTCAAGAAAAACGTCAAAATATTGACGTCCTTAAAAAATCACCCGTTCGTGCGGAACCTTGCGCCAGATTAAAACTATAAGTAGTATTGCATAAAACCGGGTATTTTATAATAGAATACATGATGCGCGAAATAGTACAACTTAAATGGAGCGTGTGGTGCTTATAATAGCGCGAGACCAAAACGTTTCTTTCACGTTTTTCACTTGTTTTTCGGGAAAAACGTCATAAAATTGACGCTTCGAAAAAAAATTCCATACGGGCAATATGATGTTCTCTGATAAAACTATAAGTCGTATTTGTTAAAATCGAGTATCTTTTAAAAGTTGACATGTTGCGCAAGGTAGTGCAACAAAAAATAGGCGCATAGCGCTAATGACCGAAAAATATATCCCGATATCTTTCATGGTTTTCACTTGTTTTTCAAGAAAAACGTCAAAATATTGACGTCCTTAAAAAATCACCCGTTCGTGCGGAACCTTGCGCCAGATTAAAACTATAAGTAGTATTGCATAAAACCGGGTATTTTATAATAGAATACATGATGCGCGAAATAGTACAACTTAAATGGAGCGTGTGGTGCTTATAATAGCGCGAGACCAAAACGTTTCTTTCACGTTTTTCACTTGTTTTTCGGGAAAAACGTCATAAAATTGACGCTTCGAAAAAAAATTCCATACGGGCAATATGATGTTCTCTGATAAAACTATAAGTCGTATTTGTTAAAATCGAGTATCTTTTAAAAGTTGACATGTTGCGCAAGGTAGTGCAACAAAAAATAGGCGCATAGCGCTAATGACCGAAAAATATATCCCGATATCTTTCATGGTTTTCACTTGTTTTTCAAGAAAAACGTCAAAATATTGACGTCCTTAAAAAATCACCCGTTCGTGCGGAACCTTGCGCCAGATTAAAACTATAAGTAGTATTGCATAAAACCGGGTATTTTATAATAGAATACATGATGCGCGAAATAGTACAACTTAAATGGAGCGTGTGGTGCTTATAATAGCGCGAGACCAAAACGTTTCTTTCACGTTTTTCACTTGTTTTTCGGGAAAAACGTCATAAAATTGACGCTTCGAAAAAAAATTCCATACGGGCAATATGATGTTCTCTGATAAAACTATAAGTCGTATTTGTTAAAATCGAGTATCTTTTAAAAGTTGACATGTTGCGCAAGGTAGTGCAACAAAAAATAGGCGCATAGCGCTAATGACCGAAAAATATATCCCGATATCTTTCATGGTTTTCACTTGTTTTTCAAGAAAAACGTCAAAATATTGACGTCCTTAAAAAATCACCCGTTCGTGCGGAACCTTGCGCCAGATTAAAACTATAAGTAGTATTGCATAAAACCGGGTATTTTATAATAGAATACATGATGCGCGAAATAGTACAACTTAAATGGAGCGTGTGGTGCTTATAATAGCGCGAGACCAAAACGTTTCTTTCACGTTTTTCACTTGTTTTTCGGGAAAAACGTCATAAAATTGACGCTTCGAAAAAAAATTCCATACGGGCAATATGATGTTCTCTGATAAAACTATAAGTCGTATTTGTTAAAATCGAGTATCTTTTAAAAGTTGACATGTTGCGCAAGGTAGTGCAACAAAAAATAGGCGCATAGCGCTAATGACCGAAAAATATATCCCGATATCTTTCATGGTTTTCACTTGTTTTTCAAGAAAAACGTCAAAATATTGACGTCCTTAAAAAATCACCCGTTCGTGCGGAACCTTGCGCCAGATTAAAACTATAAGTAGTATTGCATAAAACCGGGTATTTTATAATAGAATACATGATGCGCGAAATAGTACAACTTAAATGGAGCGTGTGGTGCTTATAATAGCGCGAGACCAAAACGTTTCTTTCACGTTTTTCACTTGTTTTTCGGGAAAAACGTCATAAAATTGACGCTTCGAAAAAAAATTCCATACGGGCAATATGATGTTCTCTGATAAAACTATAAGTCGTATTTGTTAAAATCGAGTATCTTTTAAAAGTTGACATGTTGCGCAAGGTAGTGCAACAAAAAATAGGCGCATAGCGCTAATGACCGAAAAATATATCCCGATATCTTTCATGGTTTTCACTTGTTTTTCAAGAAAAACGTCAAAATATTGACGTCCTTAAAAAATCACCCGTTAGTGCGGAACCTTGCGCCAGATTAAAACTATAAGTAGTATTGCATAAAACCGGGTATTTTATAATAGAATACATGATGCGCGAAATAGTACAACTTAAATGGAGCGTGTGGTGCTTATAATAGCGCGAGACCAAAACGTTTCTTTCACGTTTTTCACTTGTTTTTCGGGAAAAACGTCATAAAATTGACGCTTCGAAAAAAAATTCCATACGGGCAATATGATGTTCTCTGATAAAACTATAAGTCGTATTTGTTAAAATCGAGTATCTTTTAAAAGTTGACATGTTGCGCAAGGTAGTGCAACAAAAAATAGGCGCATAGCGCTAATGACCGAAAAATATATCCCGATATCTTTCATGGTTTTCACTTGTTTTTCAAGAAAAACGTCAAAATATTGACGTCCTTAAAAAATCACCCGTTCGTGCGGAACCTTGCGCCAGATTAAAACTATAAGTAGTATTGAATAAAACCGGGTATTTTATAATAGAATACATGATGCGCGAAATAGTACAACTTAAATGGAGCGTGTGGTGCTTATAATAGCGCGAGACCAAAACGTTTCTTTCACGTTTTTCACTTGTTTTTCGGGAAAAACGTCATAAAATTGACGCTTCGAAAAAAAATTCCATACGGGCAATATGATGTTCTCTGATAAAACTATAAGTCGTATTTGTTAAAATCGAGTATCTTTTAAAAGTTGACATGTTGCGCAAGGTAGTGCAACAAAAAATAGGCGCATAGCGCTAATGACCGAAAAATATATCCCGATATCTTTCATGGTTTTCACTTGTTTTTCAAGAAAAACGTCAAAATATTGAGGTCCTTAAAAAATCACCCGTTCGTGCGGAACCTTGCGCCAGATTAAAACTATAAGTAGTATTGCATAAAACCGGGTATTTTATAATAGAATACATGATGCGCGAAATAGTACAACTTAAATGGAGCGTGTGGTGCTTATAATAGCGCGAGACCAAAACGTTTCTTTCACGTTTTTCACTTGTTTTTCGGGAAAAACGTCATAAAATTGACGCTTCGAAAAAAAATTCCATACGGGCAATATGATGTTCTCTGATAAAACTATAAGTCGTATTTGTTAAAATCGAGTATCTTTTAAAAGTTGACATGTTGCGCAAGGTAGTGCAACAAAAAATAGGCGCATAGCGCTAATGACCGAAAAATATATCCCGATATCTTTCATGGTTTTCACTTGTTTTTCAAGAAAAACGTCAAAATATTGAGGTCCTTAAAAAATCACCCGTTCGTGCGGAACCTTGCGCCAGATTAAAACTATAAGTAGTATTGCATAAAACCGGGTATTTTATAATAGAATACATGATGCGCGAAATAGTACAACTTAAATGGAGCGTGTGGTGCTTATAATAGCGCGAGACCAAAACGTTTCTTTCACGTTTTTCACTTGTTTTTCGGGAAAAACGTCATAAAATTGACGCTTCGAAAAAAAATTCCATACGGGCAATATGATGTTCTCTGATAAAACTATAAGTCGTATTTGTTAAAATCGAGTATCTTTTAAAAGTTGACATGTTGCGCAAGGTAGTGCAACAAAAAATAGGCGCATAGCGCTAATGACCGAAAAATATATCCCGATATCTTTCATGGTTTTCACTTGTTTTTCAAGAAAAACGTCAAAATATTGACGTCCTTAAAAAATCACCCGTTCGTGCGGAACCTTGCGCCAGATTAAAACTATAAGTAGTATTGCATAAAACCGGGTATTTTATAATAGAATACATGATGCGCGAAATAGTACAACTTAAATGGAGCGTGTGGTGCTTATAATAGCGCGAGACCAAAACGTTTCTTTCACGTTTTTCACTTGTTTTTCGGGAAAAACGTCATAAAATTGACGCTTCGAAAAAAAATTCCATACGGGCAATATGATGTTCTCTGATAAAACTATAAGTCGTATTTGTTAAAATCGAGTATCTTTTAAAAGTTGACATGTTGCGCAAGGTAGTGCAACAAAAAATAGGCGCATAGCGCTAATGACCGAAAAATATATCCCGATATCTTTCATGGTTTTCACTTGTTTTTCAAGAAAAACGTCAAAATATTGACGTCCTTAAAAAATCACCCGTTCGTGCGGAACCTTGCGCCAGATTAAAACTATAAGTAGTATTGCATAAAACCGGGTATTTTATAATAGAATACATGATGCGCGAAATAGTACAACTTAAATGGAGCGTGTGGTGCTTATAATAGCGCGAGACCAAAACGTTTCTTTCACGTTTTTCACTTGTTTTTCGGGAAAAACGTCATAAAATTGACGCTTCGAAAAAAAATTCCATACGGGCAATATGATGTTCTCTGATAAAACTATAAGTCGTATTTGTTAAAATCGAGTATCTTTTAAAAGTTGACATGTTGCGCAAGGTAGTGCAACAAAAAATAGGCGCATAGCGCTAATGACCGAAAAATATATCCCGATATCTTTCATGGTTTTCACTTGTTTTTCAAGAAAAACGTCAAAATATTGACGTCCTTAAAAAATCACCCGTTCGTGCGGAACCTTGCGCCAGATTAAAACTATAAGTAGTATTGCATAAAACCGGGTATTTTATAATAGAATACATGATGCGCGAAATAGTACAACTTAAATGGAGCGTGTGGTGCTTATAATAGCGCGAGACCAAAACGTTTCTTTCACGTTTTTCACTTGTTTTTCGGGAAAAACGTCATAAAATTGACGCTTCGAAAAAAAATTCCATACGGGCAATATGATGTTCTCTGATAAAACTATAAGTCGTATTTGTTAAAATCGAGTATCTTTTAAAAGTTGACATGTTGCGCAAGGTAGTGCAACAAAAAATAGGCGCATAGCGCTAATGACCGAAAAATATATCCCGATATCTTTCATGGTTTTCACTTGTTTTTCAAGAAAAACGTCAAAATATTGACGTCCTTAAAAAATCACCCGTTCGTGCGGAACCTTGCGCCAGATTAAAACTATAAGTAGTATTGCATAAAACCGGGTATTTTATAATAGAATACATGATGCGCGAAATAGTACAACTTAAATGGAGCGTGTGGTGCTTATAATAGCGCGAGACCAAAACGTTTCTTTCACGTTTTTCACTTGTTTTTCGGGAAAAACGTCATAAAATTGACGCTTCGAAAAAAAATTCCATACGGGCAATATGATGTTCTCTGATAAAACTATAAGTCGTATTTGTTAAAATCGAGTATCTTTTAAAAGTTGACATGTTGCGCAAGGTAGTGCAACAAAAAATAGGCGCATAGCGCTAATGACCGAAAAATATATCCCGATATCTTTCATGGTTTTCACTTGTTTTTCAAGAAAAACGTCAAAATATTGACGTCCTTAAAAAATCACCCGTTCGTGCGGAACCTTGCGCCAGATTAAAACTATAAGTAGTATTGCATAAAACCGGGTATTTTATAATAGAATACATGATGCGCGAAATAGTACAACTTAAATGGAGCGTGTGGTGCTTATAATAGCGCGAGACCAAAACGTTTCTTTCACGTTTTTCACTTGTTTTTCGGGAAAAACGTCATAAAATTGACGCTTCGAAAAAAAATTCCATACGGGCAATATGATGTTCTCTGATAAAACTATAAGTCGTATTTGTTAAAATCGAGTATCTTTTAAAAGTTGACATGTTGCGCAAGGTAGTGCAACAAAAAATAGGCGCATAGCGCTAATGACCGAAAAATATATCCCGATATCTTTCATGGTTTTCACTTGTTTTTCAAGAAAAACGTCAAAATATTGACGTCCTTAAAAAATCACCCGTTCGTGCGGAACCTTGCGCCAGATTAAAACTATAAGTAGTATTGCATAAAACCGGGTATTTTATAATAGAATACATGATGCGCGAAATAGTACAACTTAAATGGAGCGTGTGGTGCTTATAATAGCGCGAGACCAAAACGTTTCTTTCACGTTTTTCACTTGTTTTTCGGGAAAAACGTCATAAAATTGACGCTTCGAAAAAAATTCCATACGGGCAATATGATGTTCTCTGATAAAACTATAAGTCGTATTTGTTAAAATCGAGTATCTTTTAAAAGTTGACATGTTGCGCAAGGTAGTGCAACAAAAAATAGGCGCATAGCGCTAATGACCGAAAAATATATCCCGATATCTTTCATGGTTTTCACTTGTTTTCAAGAAAAACGTCAAAATATTGACGTCCTTAAAAAATCACCCGTTCGTGCGGAACCTTGCGCCAGATTAAAACTATAAGTAGTATTGCATAAAACCGGGTATTTTATAATAGAATACATGATGCGCGAAATAGTACAACTTAAATGGAGCGTGTGGTGCTTATAATAGCGCGAGACCAAAACGTTTCTTTCACGTTTTTCACTTGTTTTTCGGGAAAAACGTCATAAAATTGACGCTTCGAAAAAAATTCCATACGGGCAATATGATGTTCTCTGATAAAACTATAAGTCGTATTTGTTAAAATCGAGTATCTTTTAAAAGTTGACATGTTGCGCAAGGTAGTGCAACAAAAAATAGGCGCATAGCGCTAATGACCGAAAAATATATCCCGATATCTTTCATGGTTTTCACTTGTTTTTCAAGAAAAACGTCAAAATATTGACGTCCTTAAAAAATCACCCGTTCGTGCGGAACCTTGCGCCAGATTAAAACTATAAGTAGTATTGCATAAAACCGGGTATTTTATAATAGAATACATGATGCGCGAAATAGTACAACTTAAATGGAGCGTGTGGTGCTTATAATAGCGCGAGACCAAAACGTTTCTTTCACGTTTTTCACTTGTTTTTCGGGAAAAACGTCATAAAATTGACGCTTCGAAAAAAAATTCCATACGGGCAATATGATGTTCTCTGATAAAACTATAAGTCGTATTTGTTAAAATCGAGTATCTTTTAAAAGTTGACATGTTGCGCAAGGTAGTGCAACAAAAAATAGGCGCATAGCGCTAATGACCGAAAAATATATCCCGATATCTTTCATGGTTTTCACTTGTTTTTCAAGAAAAACGTCAAAATATTGACGTCCTTAAAAAATCACCCGTTCGTGCGGAACCTTGCGCCAGATTAAAACTATAAGTAGTATTGCATAAAACCGGGTATTTTATAATAGAATACATGATGCGCGAAATAGTACAACTTAAATGGAGCGTGTGGTGCTTATAATAGCGCGAGACCAAAACGTTTCTTTCACGTTTTTCACTTGTTTTTCGGGAAAAACGTCATAAAATTGACGCTTCGAAAAAAAATTCCATACGGGCAATATGATGTTCTCTGATAAAACTATAAGTCGTATTTGTTAAAATCGAGTATCTTTTAAAAGTTGACATGTTGCGCAAGGTAGTGCAACAAAAAATAGGCGCATAGCGCTAATGACCGAAAAATATATCCCGATATCTTTCATGGTTTTCACTTGTTTTTCAAGAAAAACGTCAAAATATTGACGTCCTTAAAAAATCACCCGTTCGTGCGGAACCTTGCGCCAGATTAAAACTATAAGTAGTATTGCATAAAACCGGGTATTTTATAATAGAATACATGATGCGCGAAATAGTACAACTTAAATGGAGCGTGTGGTGCTTATAATAGCGCGAGACCAAAACGTTTCTTTCACGTTTTTCACTTGTTTTTCGGGAAAAACGTCATAAAATTGACGCTTCGAAAAAAATTCCATACGGGCAATATGATGTTCTCTGATAAAACTATAAGTCGTATTTGTTAAAATCGAGTATCTTTTAAAAGTTGACATGTTGCGCAAGGTAGTGCAACAAAAAATAGGCGCATAGCGCTAATGACCGAAAAATATATCCCGATATCTTTCATGGTTTTCACTTGTTTTTCAAGAAAAACGTCAAAATATTGACGTCCTTAAAAATCACCCGTTCGTGCGGAACCTTGCGCCAGATTAAAACTATAAGTAGTATTGCATAAAACCGGGTATTTTATAATAGAATACATGATGCGCGAAATAGTACAACTTAAATGGAGCGTGTGGTGCTTATAATAGCGCGAGACCAAAACGTTTCTTTCACGTTTTTCACTTGTTTTTCGGGAAAAACGTCATAAAATTGACGCTTCGAAAAAAAATTCCATACGGGCAATATGATGTTCTCTGATAAAACTATAAGTCGTATTTGTTAAAATCGAGTATCTTTTAAAAGTTGACATGTTGCGCAAGGTAGTGCAACAAAAAATAGGCGCATAGCGCTAATGACCGAAAAATATATCCCGATATCTTTCATGGTTTTCACTTGTTTTTCAAGAAAAACGTCAAAATATTGACGTCCTTAAAAAATCACCCGTTCGTGCGGAACCTTGCGCCAGATTAAAACTATAAGTAGTATTGCATAAAACCGGGTATTTTATAATAGAATACATGATGCGCGAAATAGTACAACTTAAATGGAGCGTGTGGTGCTTATAATAGCGCGAGACCAAAACGTTTCTTTCACGTTTTTCACTTGTTTTTCGGGAAAAACGTCATAAAATTGACGCTTCGAAAAAAAATTCCATACGGGCAATATGATGTTCTCTGATAAAACTATAAGTCGTATTTGTTAAAATCGAGTATCTTTTAAAAGTTGACATGTTGCGCAAGGTAGTGCAACAAAAAATAGGCGCATAGCGCTAATGACCGAAAAATATATCCCGATATCTTTCATGGTTTTCACTTGTTTTTCAAGAAAAACGTCAAAATATTGACGTCCTTAAAAAATCACCCGTTCGTGCGGAACCTTGCGCCAGATTAAAACTATAAGTAGTATTGCATAAAACCGGGTATTTTATAATAGAATACATGATGCGCGAAATAGTACAACTTAAATGGAGCGTGTGGTGCTTATAATAGCGCGAGACCAAAACGTTTCTTTCACGTTTTTCACTTGTTTTTCGGGAAAAACGTCATAAAATTGACGCTTCGAAAAAAAATTCCATACGGGCAATATGATGTTCTCTGATAAAACTATAAGTCGTATTTGTTAAAATCGAGTATCTTTTAAAAGTTGACATGTTGCGCAAGGTAGTGCAACAAAAAATAGGCGCATAGCGCTAATGACCGAAAAATATATCCCGATATCTTTCATGGTTTTCACTTGTTTTTCAAGAAAAACGTCAAAATATTGACGTCCTTAAAAAATCACCCGTTCGTGCGGAACCTTGCGCCAGATTAAAACTATAAGTAGTATTGCATAAAACCGGGTATTTTATAATAGAATACATGATGCGCGAAATAGTACAACTTAAATGGAGCGTGTGGTGCTTATAATAGCGCGAGACCAAAACGTTTCTTTCACGTTTTTCACTTGTTTTTCGGGAAAAACGTCATAAAATTGACGCTTCGAAAAAAAATTCCATACGGGCAATATGATGTTCTCTGATAAAACTATAAGTCGTATTTGTTAAAATCGAGTATCTTTTAAAAGTTGACATGTTGCGCAAGGTAGTGCAACAAAAAATAGGCGCATAGCGCTAATGACCGAAAAATATATCCCGATATCTTTCATGGTTTTCACTTGTTTTTCAAGAAAAACGTCAAAATATTGACGTCCTTAAAAAATCACCCGTTCGTGCGGAACCTTGCGCCAGATTAAAACTATAAGTAGTATTGCATAAAACCGGGTATTTTATAATAGAATACATGATGCGCGAAATAGTACAACTTAAATGGAGCGTGTGGTGCTTATAATAGCGCGAGACCAAAACGTTTCTTTCACGTTTTTCACTTGTTTTTCGGGAAAAACGTCATAAAATTGACGCTTCGAAAAAAAATTCCATACGGGCAATATGATGTTCTCTGATAAAACTATAAGTCGTATTTGTTAAAATCGAGTATCTTTTAAAAGTTGACATGTTGCGCAAGGTAGTGCAACAAAAATAGGCGCATAGCGCTAATGACCGAAAAATATATCCCGATATCTTTCATGGTTTTCACTTGTTTTTCAAGAAAAACGTCAAAATATTGACGTCCTTAAAAAATCACCCGTTCGTGCGGAACCTTGCGCCAGATTAAAACTATAAGTAGTATTGCATAAAACCGGGTATTTTATAATAGAATACATGATGCGCGAAATAGTACAACTTAAATGGAGCGTGTGGTGCTTATAATAGCGCGAGACCAAAACGTTTCTTTCACGTTTTTCACTTGTTTTTCGGGAAAAACGTCATAAAATTGACGCTTCGAAAAAAAATTCCATACGGGCAATATGATGTTCTCTGATAAAACTATAAGTCGTATTTGTTAAAATCGAGTATCTTTTAAAAGTTGACATGTTGCGCAAGGTAGTGCAACAAAAAATAGGCGCATAGCGCTAATGACCGAAAAATATATCCCGATATCTTTCATGGTTTTCACTTGTTTTTCAAGAAAAACGTCAAAATATTGACGTCCTTAAAAAATCACCCGTTCGTGCGGAACCTTGCGCCAGATTAAAACTATAAGTAGTATTGCATAAAACCGGGTATTTTATAATAGAATACATGATGCGCGAAATAGTACAACTTAAATGGAGCGTGTGGTGCTTATAATAGCGCGAGACCAAAACGTTTCTTTCACGTTTTTCACTTGTTTTTCGGGAAAAACGTCATAAAATTGACGCTTCGAAAAAAAATTCCATACGGGCAATATGATGTTCTCTGATAAAACTATAAGTCGTATTTGTTAAAATCGAGTATCTTTTAAAAGTTGACATGTTGCGCAAGGTAGTGCAACAAAAAATAGGCGCATAGCGCTAATGACCGAAAAATATATCCCGATATCTTTCATGGTTTTCACTTGTTTTTCAAGAAAAACGTCAAAATATTGACGTCCTTAAAAAATCACCCGTTCGTGCGGAACCTTGCGCCAGATTAAAACTATAAGTAGTATTGCATAAAACCGGGTATTTTATAATAGAATACATGATGCGCGAAATAGTACAACTTAAATGGAGCGTGTGGTGCTTATAATAGCGCGAGACCAAAACGTTTCTTTCACGTTTTTCACTTGTTTTTCGGGAAAAACGTCATAAAATTGACGCTTCGAAAAAAAATTCCATACGGGCAATATGATGTTCTCTGATAAAACTATAAGTCGTATTTGTTAAAATCGAGTATCTTTTAAAAGTTGACATGTTGCGCAAGGTAGTGCAACAAAAAATAGGCGCATAGCGCTAATGACCGAAAAATATATCCCGATATCTTTCATGGTTTTCACTTGTTTTTCAAGAAAAACGTCAAAATATTGACGTCCTTAAAAAATCACCCGTTCGTGCGGAACCTTGCGCCAGATTAAAACTATAAGTAGTATTGCATAAAACCGGGTATTTTATAATAGAATACATGATGCGCGAAATAGTACAACTTAAATGGAGCGTGTGGTGCTTATAATAGCGCGAGACCAAAACGTTTCTTTCACGTTTTTCACTTGTTTTTCGGGAAAAACGTCATAAAATTGACGCTTCGAAAAAAAATTCCATACGGGCAATATGATGTTCTCTGATAAAACTATAAGTCGTATTTGTTAAAATCGAGTATCTTTTAAAAGTTGACATGTTGCGCAAGGTAGTGCAACAAAAAATAGGCGCATAGCGCTAATGACCGAAAAATATATCCCGATATCTTTCATGGTTTTCACTTGTTTTTCAAGAAAAACGTCAAAATATTGACGTCCTTAAAAAATCACCCGTTCGTGCGGAACCTTGCGCCAGATTAAAACTATAAGTAGTATTGCATAAAACCGGGTATTTTATAATAGAATACATGATGCGCGAAATAGTACAACTTAAATGGAGCGTGTGGTGCTTATAATAGCGCGAGACCAAAACGTTTCTTTCACGTTTTTCACTTGTTTTTCGGGAAAAACGTCATAAAATTGACGCTTCGAAAAAAAATTCCATACGGGCAATATGATGTTCTCTGATAAAACTATAAGTCGTATTTGTTAAAATCGAGTATCTTTTAAAAGTTGACATGTTGCGCAAGGTAGTGCAACAAAAAATAGGCGCATAGCGCTAATGACCGAAAAATATATCCCGATATCTTTCATGGTTTTCACTTGTTTTTCAAGAAAAACGTCAAAATATTGACGTCCTTAAAAAATCACCCGTTCGTGCGGAACCTTGCGCCAGATTAAAACTATAAGTAGTATTGCATAAAACCGGGTATTTTATAATAGAATACATGATGCGCGAAATAGTACAACTTAAATGGAGCGTGTGGTGCTTATAATAGCGCGAGACCAAAACGTTTCTTTCACGTTTTTCACTTGTTTTTCGGGAAAAACGTCATAAAATTGACGCTTCGAAAAAAAATTCCATACGGGCAATATGATGTTCTCTGATAAAACTATAAGTCGTATTTGTTAAAATCGAGTATCTTTTAAAAGTTGACATGTTGCGCAAGGTAGTGCAACAAAAAATAGGCGCATAGCGCTAATGACCGAAAAATATATCCCGATATCTTTCATGGTTTTCACTTGTTTTTCAAGAAAAACGTCAAAATATTGACGTCCTTAAAAAATCACCCGTTCGTGCGGAACCTTGCGCCAGATTAAAACTATAAGTAGTATTGCATAAAACCGGGTATTTTATAATAGAATACATGATGCGCGAAATAGTACAACTTAAATGGAGCGTGTGGTGCTTATAATAGCGCGAGACCAAAACGTTTCTTTCACGTTTTTCACTTGTTTTTCGGGAAAAACGTCATAAAATTGACGCTTCGAAAAAAAATTCCATACGGGCAATATGATGTTCTCTGATAAAACTATAAGTCGTATTTGTTAAAATCGAGTATCTTTTAAAAGTTGACATGTTGCGCAAGGTAGTGCAACAAAAAATAGGCGCATAGCGCTAATGACCGAAAAATATATCCCGATATCTTTCATGGTTTTCACTTGTTTTTCAAGAAAAACGTCAAAATATTGACGTCCTTAAAAAATCACCCGTTCGTGCGGAACCTTGCGCCAGATTAAAACTATAAGTAGTATTGCATAAAACCGGGTATTTTATAATAGAATACATGATGCGCGAAATAGTACAACTTAAATGGAGCGTGTGGTGCTTATAATAGCGCGAGACCAAAACGTTTCTTTCACGTTTTTCACTTGTTTTTCGGGAAAAACGTCATAAAATTGACGCTTCGAAAAAAAATTCCATACGGGCAATATGATGTTCTCTGATAAAACTATAAGTCGTATTTGTTAAAATCGAGTATCTTTTAAAAGTTGACATGTTGCGCAAGGTAGTGCAACAAAAAATAGGCGCATAGCGCTAATGACCGAAAAATATATCCCGATATCTTTCATGGTTTTCACTTGTTTTTCAAGAAAAACGTCAAAATATTGACGTCCTTAAAAAATCACCCGTTCGTGCGGAACCTTGCGCCAGATTAAAACTATAAGTAGTATTGCATAAAACCGGGTATTTTATAATAGAATACATGATGCGCGAAATAGTACAACTTAAATGGAGCGTGTGGTGCTTATAATAGCGCGAGACCAAAACGTTTCTTTCACGTTTTTCACTTGTTTTTCGGGAAAAACGTCATAAAATTGACGCTTCGAAAAAAAATTCCATACGGGCAATATGATGTTCTCTGATAAAACTATAAGTCGTATTTGTTAAAATCGAGTATCTTTTAAAAGTTGACATGTTGCGCAAGGTAGTGCAACAAAAAATAGGCGCATAGCGCTAATGACCGAAAAATATATCCCGATATCTTTCATGGTTTTCACTTGTTTTTCAAGAAAAACGTCAAAATATTGACGTCCTTAAAAAATCACCCGTTCGTGCGGAACCTTGCGCCAGATTAAAACTATAAGTAGTATTGCATAAAACCGGGTATTTTATAATAGAATACATGATGCGCGAAATAGTACAACTTAAATGGAGCGTGTGGTGCTTATAATAGCGCGAGACCAAAACGTTTCTTTCACGTTTTTCACTTGTTTTTCGGGAAAAACGTCATAAAATTGACGCTTCAAAAAAAAATTCCATACGGGCAATATGATGTTCTCTGATAAAACTATAAGTCGTATTTGTTAAAATCGAGTATCTTTTAAAAGTTGACATGTTGCGCAAGGTAGTGCAACAAAAAATAGGCGCATAGCGCTAATGACCGAAAAATATATCCCGATATCTTTCATGGTTTTCACTTGTTTTTCAAGAAAAACGTCAAAATATTGACGTCCTTAAAAAATCACCCGTTCGTGCGGAACCTTGCGCCAGATTAAAACTATAAGTAGTATTGCATAAAACCGGGTATTTTATAATAGAATACATGATGCGCGAAATAGTACAACTTAAATGGAGCGTGTGGTGCTTATAATAGCGCGAGACCAAAACGTTTCTTTCACGTTTTTCACTTGTTTTTCGGGAAAAACGTCATAAAATTGACGCTTCGAAAAAAATTTCCATACGGGCAATATGATGTTCTCTGATAAAACTATAAGTCGTATTTGTTAAAATCGAGTATCTTTTAAAAGTTGACATGTTGCGCAAGGTAGTGCAACAAAAAATAGGCGCATAGCGCTAATGACCGAAAAATATATCCCGATATCTTTCATGGTTTTCACTTGTTTTTCAAGAAAAACGTCAAAATATTGACGTCCTTAAAAAATCACCCGTTCGTGCGGAACCTTGCGCCAGATTAAAACTATAAGTAGTATTGCATAAAACCGGGTATTTTATAATAGAATACATGATGCGCGAAATAGTACAACTTAAATGGAGCGTGTGGTGCTTATAATAGCGCGAGACCAAAACGTTTCTTTCACGTTTTCCACTTGTTTTTCGGGAAAAACGTCATAAAATTGACGCTTCGAAAAAAATTTCCATACGGGCAATATGATGTTCTCTGATAAAACTATAAGTCGTATTTGTTAAAATCGAGTATCTTTTAAAAGTTGACATGTTGCGCAAGGTAGTGCAACAAAAAATAGGCGCATAGCGCTAATGACCGAAAAATATATCCCGATATCTTTCATGGTTTTCACTTGTTTTTCAAGAAAAACGTCAAAATATTGACGTCCTTAAAAAATCACCCGTTCGTGCGGAACCTTGCGCCAGATTAAAACTATAAGTAGTATTGCATAAAACCGGGTATTTTATAATAG
Source organism: Arcuatula senhousia (assembly GCA_963971305.1). NCBI lineage: Eukaryota > Metazoa > Mollusca > Bivalvia > Mytilida > Mytilidae > Arcuatula > Arcuatula senhousia. Next base: position 46,352 of record CAXARO010001404.1, read on the forward strand.
AATACATGATGCGCGAAATAGTACAACTTAAATGGAGCGTGTGGTGCTTATAATAGCGCGAGACCAAAACGTTTCTTTCACGTTTTCCACTTGTTTTTCGGGAAAAACGTCATAAAATTGACGCTTCGAAAAAAATTTCCATACGGGCAATATGATGTTCTCTGATAAAACTATAAGTCGTATTTGTTAAAATCGAGTATCTTTTAAAAGTTGACATGTTGCGCAAGGTAGTGCAACAAAAAATAGGCGTATAGCGCTAATGACCGAAAAATATATCCCGATATCTTTCATGGTTTTCACTTGTTTTTCAAGAAAAACGTCAAAATATTGACGTCCTTAAAAAATCACCCGTTCGTGCGGAACCTTGCGCCAGATTAAAACTATAAGTAGTATTGCATAAAACCGGGTATTTTATAATAGAATACATGATGCGCGAAATAGTACAACTTAAATGGAGCGTGTGGTGCTTATAATAGCGCGAGACCAAAACGTTTCTTTCACGTTTTCCACTTGTTTTTCGGGAAAAACGTCATAAAATTGACGCATCGAAAAAAATTTCCATACGGGCAATATGATGTTCTCTGATAAAACTATAAGTCGTATTTGTTAAAATCGAGTATCTTTTAAAAGTTGACATGTTGCGCAAGGTAGTGCAACAAAAAATAGGCGCATAGCGCTATAATGACCGAAAAATATATCCCGATATCTTTCATGGTTTTCACTTGTTTTTCAAGAAAAACGTCAAAATATTGACGTCCTTAAAAAATCACCCGTTCGTGCGGAACCTTGCGCCAGATTAAAACTATAAGTAGTAATGCATAAAACCGGGTATTTTATAATAGAATACATGATGCGCGAAATAGTACAACTTAAATGGAGCGTGTGGGGCTTATAATAGCGCGAGACCAAAACGTTTCTTTCACGTTTTCCACTTGTTTTTCGGGAAAAACGTCATAAAATTGACGCTTCGAAAAAAATTTCCATACGGGCAATATGATGTTCTCTGATAAAACTATAAGTCGTATTTGTTAAAATCGAGTATCTTTTAAAAGTTGACATGTTGCGCAAGGTAGTGCAACAAAAAATAGGCGCATAGCGCTAATGACCGAAAAATATATCCCGATATCTTTCATGGTTTTCACTTGTTTTTCAAGAAAAACGTCAAAATATTGACGTCCTTAAAAAATCACCCGTTCGTGCGGAACCTTGCGCCAGATTAAAACTATAAGTAGTATTGCATAAAACCGGGTATTTTATAATAGAATACATGATGCGCGAAATAGTACAACTTAAATGGAGCGTGTGGTGCTTATAATAGCGCGAGACCAAAACGTTTCTTTCACGTTTTCCACTTGTTTTTCGGGAAAAACGTCATAAAATTGACGCTTCGAAAAAAATTTCCATACGGGCAATATGATGTTCTCTGATAAAACTATAAGTCGTATTTGTTAAAATCGAGTATCTTTTAAAAGTTGACATGTTGCGCAAGGTAGTGCAACAAAAAATAGGCGCATAGCGCTAATGACCGAAAAATATATCCCGATATCTTTCATGGTTTTCACTTGTTTTTCAAGAAAAACGTCAAAATATTGACGTCCTTAAAAAATCACCCGTTCGTGCGGAACCTTGCGCCAGATTAAAACTATAAGTAGTATTGCATAAAACCGAGTATTTTATAATAGAATACATGATGCGCGAAATAGTACAACTTAATGGAGCGTGTGGTGCTTATAATAGTGCGAGACCAAAACGTTTCTTTCACGTTATCCACTTGTTTTTCGGGAAAAACGTCATAAAATTGACGCTTCGAAAAAAATTTCCATACGGGCAATATGATGTTCTCTGATAAAACTATAAGTCGTATTTGTTAAAATCGAGTATCTTTTAAAAGTTGACATGTTGCGCAAGGTAGTGCAACAAAAAATAGGCGCATAGCGCTATAATGACCGAAAAATATATCCCGATATCTTTCATGGTTTTCACTTGTTTTTCAAGAAAAACGTCAAAATATTGACGTCCTTAAAAAATCACCCGTTCGTGCGGAACCTTGCGCCAGATTAAAACTATAAGTAGTATTGCATAAAACCGGGTATTTTATAATAGAATACATGATGCGCGAAATAGTACAACTTAAATGGAGCGTGTGGTGCTTATAATAGCGCGAGACCAAAACGTTTCTTTCACGTTTTCCACTTGTTTTTCGGGAAAAACGTCATAAAATTGACGCTTCGAAAAAAATTTCCATACGGGCAATATGATGTTCTCTGATAAAACTATAAGTCGTATTTGTTAAAATCGAGTATCTTTTAAAAGTTGACATGTTGCGCAAGGTAGTGCAACAAAAAATAGGCGCATAGCGCTAATGACCGAAAAATATATCCCGATATCTTTCATGGTTTTCACTTGTTTTTCAAGAAAAACGTCAAAATATTGACGTCCTTAAAAAATCACCCGTTCGTGCGGAACCTTGCGCCAGATTAAAACTATAAGTAGTATTGCATAAAACCGGGTATTTTATAATAGAATACATGATGCGCGAAATAGTACAACTTAAATGGAGCGTGTGGTGCTTATAATAGCGCGAGACCAAAACGTTTCTTTCACGTTTTCCACTTGTTTTTCGGGAAAAACGTCATAAAATTGACACTTCGAAAAAAATTTCCATACGGGCAATATGATGTTCTCTGATAAAACTATAAGTCGTATTTGTTAAAATCGAGTATCTTTTAAAAGTTGACATGTTGCGCAAGGTAGTGCAACAAAAAATAGGCGCATAGCGCTAATGACCGAAAAATATATCCCGATATCTTTCATGGTTTTCACTTGTTTTTCAAGAAAAACGTCAAAATATTGACGTCCTTAAAAAATCAGCCGTTCGTGCGGAACCTTGCGCCAGATTAAAACTATAAGTAGTATTGCATAAAACCGGGTATTTTATAATAGAATACATGATGCGCGAAATAGTACAACTTAAATGGAGCGTGTGGTGCTTATAATAGCGCGAGACCAAAACGTTTCTTTCACGTTTTCCACTTGTTTTTCGGGAAAAACGTCATAAAATTGACGCTTCGAAAAAAATTTCCATACGGGCAATATGATGTTCTCTGATAAAACTATAAGTCGTATTTGTTAAAATCGAGTATCTTTTAAAAGTTGACATGTTGCGCAAAGGTAGTGCAACAAAAAATAGGCGCATAGCGCTAATGACCGAAAAATATATCCCGATATCTTTCATGGTTTTCACTTGTTTTTCAAGAAAAACGTCAAAATATTGACGTCCTTAAAAAATCACCCGTTCGTGCGGAACCTTGCGCCAGATTAAAACTATAAGTAGTATTGCATAAAACCGGGTATTTTATAATAGAATACATGATGCGCGAAATAGTACAACTTAAATTGAGCGTGTGGTGCTTATAATAGCGCGAGACCAAAACGTTTCTTTCACGTTTTCCACTTGTTTTTCGGGAAAAACGTCATAAAATTGACGCTTCGAAAAAAATTTCCATACGGGCAATATGATGTTCTCTGATAAAACTATAAGTCGTATTTGTTAAAATCGAGTATCTTTTAAAAGTTGACATGTTGCGCAAGGTAGTGCAACAAAAAATAGGCGCATAGCGCTAATGACCGAAAAATATATCCCGATATCTTTCATGGTTTTCACTTGTTTTTCAAGAAAAACGTCAAAATATTGACGTCCTTAAAAAATCACCCGTTCGTGCGGAACCTTGCGCCAGATTAAAACTATAAGTAGTATTGCATAAAACCGGGTATTTTATAATAGAATACATGATGCGCGAAATAGCACAACTTAAATGGAGCGTGTGGTGCTTATAATAGCGCGAGACCAAAACGTTTCTTTCACGTTTTCCACTTGTTTTTCGGGAAAAACGTCATAAAATTGACGCTTCGAAAAAAATTTCCATACGGGCAATATGATGTTCTCTGATAAAACTATAAGTCGTATTTGTTAAAATCGAGTATCTTTTAAAAGTTGACATGTTGCGCAAGGTAGTGCAACAAAAAATAGGCGCATAGCGCTAATGACCGAAAAATATATCCCGATATCTTTCATGGTTTTCACTTGTTTTTCAAGAAAAACGTCAAAATATTGACGTCCTTAAAAAATCACCCGTTCGTGCGGAACCTTGCGCCAGATTAAAACTATAAGTAGTATTGCATAAAACCGGGTATTTTATAATAGAATACATGATGCGCGAAATAGTACAACTTAAATGGAGCGTGTGGTGCTTATAATAGCGCGAGACCAAAACGTTTCTTTCACGTTTTCCACTTGTTTTTCGGGAAAAACGTCATAAAATTGACGCTTCGAAAAAAATTTCCATACGGGCAATATGATGTTCTCTGATAAAACTATAAGTCGTATTTGTTAAAATCGAGTATCTTTTAAAAGTTGACATGTTGCGCAAGGTAGTGCAACAAAAAATAGGCGCATAGCGCTAATGACCGAAAAAATATATCCCGATATCTTTCATGGTTTTCACTTGTTTTTCAAGAAAAACGTCAAAATATTGACGTCCTTAAAAAATCAACCGTTCGTGCGGAACCTTGCGCCAGATTAAAACTATAAATAGTATTGCATAAAACCGGGTATTTTATAATAGAATACATGATGCGCGAAATAGTACAACTTAAATGGAGCGTGTGGTGCTTATAATAGCGCGAGACCAAAACGTTTCTTTCACGTTTTCCACTTGTTTTTCGGGAAAAACGTCATAAAATTGACGCTTCGAAAAAAATTTCCATACGGGCAATATGATGTTCTCTGATAAAACTATAAGTCGTATTTGTTAAAATCGAGTATCTTTTAAAAGTTGACATGTTGCGCAAGGTAGTGCAACAAAAAATAGGCGCATAGCGCTATAATGACCGAAAAATATATCCCGATATCTTTCATGGTTTTCACTTGTTTTTCAAGAAAAACGTCAAAATATTGACGTCCTTAAAAAATCACCCGTTCGTGCGGAACCTTGCGCCAGATTAAAACTATAAGTAGTATTGCATAAAACCGGGTATTTTATAATAGAATACATGATGCGCGAAATAGTACAACTTAAATGGAGCGTGTGGTGCTTATAATAGCGCGAGACCAAAACGTTTCTTTCACGTTTTCCACTTGTTTTTCGGGAAAAACGTCATAAAATTGACGCTTCGAAAAAAATTTCCATACGGGCAATATGATGTTCTCTGATAAAACTATAAGTCGTATTTGTTAAAATCGAGTATCTTTTAAAAGTTGACATGTTGCGCAAGGTAGTGCAACAAAAAATAGGCGCATAGCGCTAATGACCGAAAAATATATCCCGATATCTTTCATGGTTTTCACTTGTTTTTCAAGAAAAACGTCAAAATATTGACGTCCTTAAAAAATCACCCGTTCGTGCGGAACCTTGCGCCAGATTAAAACTATAAGTAGTATTGCATAAAACCGGGTATTTTATAATAGAATACATGATGCGCGAAATAGTACAACTTAAATGGAGCGTGTGGTGCTTATAATAGCGCGAGACCAAAACGTTTCTTTCACGTTTTCCACTTGTTTTTCGGGAAAAACGTCATAAAATTGACGCTTCGAAAAAAATTTCCATACGGGCAATATGATGTTCTCTGATAAAACTATAAGTCGTATTTGTTAAAATCGAGTATCTTTTAAAAGTTGACATGTTGCGCAAGGTAGTGCAACAAAAAATAGGCGCATAGCGCTAATGACCGAAAAATATATCCCGATATCTTTCATGGTTTTCACTTGTTTTTCAAGAAAAACGTCAAAATATTGACGTCCTTAAAAAATCACCCGTTCGTGCGGAACCTTGCGCCAGATTAAAACTATAAGTAGTATTGCATAAAACCGGGTATTTTATAATAGAATACATGATGCGCGAAATAGTACAACTTAAATGGAGCGTGTGGTGCTTATAATAGCGCGAGACCAAAACGTTTCTTTCACGTTTTCCACTTGTTTTTCGGGAAAAACGTCAAAAAATTGACGCTTCGAAAAAAATTTCCATACGGGCAATATGATGTTCTCTGATAAAACTATAAGTCGTATTTGTTAAAATCGAGTATCTTTTAAAAGTTGACATGTTGCGCAAGGTAGTGCAACAAAAAATAGGCGCATAGCGCTATAATGACCGAAAAATATATCCCGATATCTTTCATGGTTTTCACTTGTTTTTCAAGAAAAACGTCAAAATATTGACGTCCTTAAAAAATCACCCGTTCGTGCGGAACCTTGCGCCAGATTAAAACTATAAGTAGTATTGCATAAAACCGGGTATTTTATAATAGAATACATGATGCGCGAAATAGTACAACTTAAATGGAGCGTGTGGTGCTTATAATAGCGCGAGACCAAAACGTTTCTTTCACGTTTTCCACTTGTTTTTCGGGAAAAACGTCATAAAATTGACGCTTCGAAAAAAATTTCCATACGGGCAATATGATGTTCTCTGATAAAACTATAAGTCGTATTTGTTAAAATCGAGTATCTTTTAAAAGTTGACATGTTGCGCAAGGTAGTGCAACAAAAAATAGGCGCATAGCGCTATAATGACCGAAAAATATATCCCGATATCTTTCATGGTTTTCACTTGTTTTTCAAGAAAAACGTCAAAATATTGACGTCCTTAAAAAATCACCCGTTCGTGCGGAACCTTGCGCCAGATTAAAACTATAAGTAGTATTGCATAAAACCGGGTATTTTATAATAGAATACATGATGCGCGAAATAGTACAACTTAAATGGAGCGTGTGGTGCTTATAATAGCGCGAGACCAAAACGTTTCTTTCACGTTTTCCACTTGTTTTTCGGGAAAAACGTCATAAAATTGACGCTTCGAAAAAAATTTCCATACGGGCAATATGATGTTCTCTGATAAAACTATAAGTCGTATTTGTTAAAATCGAGTATCTTTTAAAAGTTGACATGTTGCGCAAGGTAGTGCAACAAAAAATAGGCGCATAGCGCTATAATGACCGAAAAATATATCCCGATATCTTTCATGGTTTTCACTTGTTTTTCAAGAAAAACGTCAAAATATTGACGTCCTTAAAAAATCACCCGTTCGTGCGGAACCTTGCACCAGATTAAAACTATAAGTAGTATTGCATAAAACCGGGTATTTTATAATAGAATACATGATGCGCGAAATAGTACAACTTAAATGGAGCGTGTGGTGCTTATAATAGCGCGAGACCAAAACGTTTCTTTCACGTTTTCCACTTGTTTTTCGGGAAAAACGTCATAAAATTGACGCTTCGAAAAAAATTTCCATACGGGCAATATGATGTTCTCTGATAAAACTATAAGTCGTATTTGTTAAAATCGAGTATCTTTTAAAAGTTGACATGTTGCGCAAGGTAGTGCAACAAAAAATAGGCGCATAGCGCTAATGACCGAAAAATATATCCCGATATCTTTCATGGTTTTCGCTTGTTTTTCAAGAAAAACGTCAAAATATTGACGTCCTCAAAAAATCACCCGTTCGTGCGGAACCTTGCGCCAGATTAAAACTATAAGTAGTATTGCATAAAACCGGGTATTTTATAATAGAATACATGATGCGCGAAATAGTACAACTTAAATGGAGCGTGTGGTGCTTATAATAGCGCGAGACCAAAACGTTTCTTTCACGTTTTCCACTTGTTTTTCGGGAAAAACGTCATAAAATTGACGCTTCGAAAAAAATTTCCATACGGGCAATATGATGTTCTCTGATAAAACTATAAGTCGTATTTGTTAAAATCGAGTATCTTTTAAAAGTTGACATGTTGCGCAAGGTAGTGCAACAAAAAATAGGCGCATAGCGCTAATGACCGAAAAATATATCCCGATATCTTTCATGGTTTTCACTTGTTTTTCAAGAAAAACGTCAAAATATTGACGTCCTCAAAAAATCACCCGTTCGTGCGGAACCTTGCGCCAGATTAAAACTATAAGTAGTATTGCATAAAACCGGGTATTTTATAATAGAATACATGATGCGCGAAATAGTACAACTTAAATGGAGCGTGTGGTGCTTATAATAGCGCGAGACCAAAACGTTTCTTTCACGTTTTCCACTTGTTTTTCGGGAAAAACGTCATAAAATTGACGCTTCGAAAAAAATTTCCATACGGGCAATATGATGTTCTCTGATAAAACTATAAGTCGTATTTGTTAAAATCGAGTATCTTTTAAAAGTTGACATGTTGCGCAAGGTAGTGCAACAAAAAATAGGCGCATAGCGCTAATGACCGAAAAATATATCCCGATATCTTTCATGGTTTTCACTTGTTTTTCAAGAAAAACGTCAAAATATTGACGTCCTTAAAAAATCACCCGTTCGTGCGGAACCTTGCGCCAGATTAAAACTATAAGTAGTATTGCATAAAACCGGGTATTTTATAATAGAATACATGATGCGCGAAATAGTACAACTTAAATGGAGCGTGTGGTGCTTATAATAGCGCGAGACCAAAACGTTTCTTTCACGTTTTCCACTTGTTTTTCGGGAAAAACGTCATAAAATTGACGCTTCGAAAAAAATTTCCATACGGGCAATATGATGTTCTCTGATAAAACTATAAGTCGTATTTGTTAAAATCGAGTATCTTTTAAAAGTTGACATGTTGCGCAAGGTAGTGCAACAAAAAATAGGCGCATAGCGCTATAATGACCGAAAAATATATCCCGATATCTTTCATGGTTTTCACTTGTTTTTCAAGAAAAACGTCAAAATATTGACGTCCTTAAAAAATCACCCGTTCGTGCGGAACCTTGCGCCAGATTAAAACTATAAGTAGTATTGCATAAAACCGGGTATTTTATAATAGAATACATGATGCGCGAAATAGTACAACTTAAATGGAGCGTGTGGTGCTTATAATAGCGCGAGACCAAAACGTTTCTTTCACGTTTTCCACTTGTTTTTCGGGAAAAACGTCATAAAATTGACGCTTCGAAAAAAATTTCCATACGGGCAATATGATGTTCTCTGATAAAACTATAAGTCGTATTTGTTAAAATCGAGTATCTTTTAAAAGTTGACATGTTGCGCAAGGTAGTGCAACAAAAAATAGGCGCATAGCGCTAATGACCGAAAAATATATCCCGATATCTTTCATGGTTTTCACTTGTTTTTCAAGAAAAACGTCAAAATATTGACGTCCTTAAAAAATCACCCGTTCGTGCGGAACCTTGCGCCAGATTAAAACTATAAGTAGTATTGCATAAAACCGGGTATTTTATAATAGAATACATGATGCGCGAAATAGTACAACTTAAATGGAGCGTGTGGTGCTTATAATAGCGCGAGACCAAAACGTTTCTTTCACGTTTTCCACTTGTTTTTCGGGAAAAACGTCATAAAATTGACGCTTCGAAAAAAATTTCCATACGGGCAATATGATGTTCTCTGATAAAACTATAAGTCGTATTTGTTAAAATCGAGTATCTTTTAAAAGTTGACATGTTGCGCAAGGTAGTGCAACAAAAAATAGGCGCATAGCGCTAATGACCGAAAAATATATCCCGATATCTTTCATGGTTTTCACTTGTTTTTCAAGAAAAACGTCAAAATATTGACGTCCTTAAAAAATCACCCGTTCGTGCGGAACCTTGCGCCAGATTAAAACTATAAGTAGTATTGCATAAAACCGGGTATTTTATAATAGAATACATGATGCGCGAAATAGTACAACTTAAATGGAGCGTGTGGTGCTTATAATAGCGCGAGACCAAAACGTTTCTTTCACGTTTTCCACTTGTTTTTCGGGAAAAACGTCATAAAATTGACGCTTCGAAAAAAATTTCCATACGGGCAATATGATGTTCTCTGATAAAACTATAAGTCGTATTTGTTAAAATCGAGTATCTTTTAAAAGTTGACATGTTGCGCAAGGTAGTGCAACAAAAAATAGGCGCATAGCGCTATAATGACCGAAAAATATATCCCGATATCTTTCATGGTTTTCACTTGTTTTTCAAGAAAAACGTCAAAATATTGACGTCCTTAAAAAATCACCCGTTCGTGCGGAACCTTGCGCCATATTAAAACTATAAGTAGTATTGCATAAAACCGGGTATTTTATAATAGAATACATGATGCGCGAAATAGTACAACTTAAATGGAGCGTGTGGTGCTTATAATAGCGCGAGACCAAAACGTTTCTTTCACGTTTTCCACTTGTTTTTCGGGAAAAACGTCATAAAATTGACGCTTCGAAAAAAATTTCCCTACGGGCAATATGATGTTCTCTGATAAAACTATAAGTCGTATTTGTTAAAATCGAGTATCTTTTAAAAGTTGACATGTTGCGCAAGGTAGTGCATCAAAAAATAGGCGCATAGCGCTAATGACCGAAAAATATATCCCGATATCTTTCATGGTTTTCACTTGTTTTTCAAGAAAAACGTCAAAATATTGACGTCCTTAAAAAATCACCCGTTCGTGCGGAACCTTGCGCCAGATTAAAACTATAAGTAGTATTGCATAAAACCGGGTATTTTATAATAGAATACATGATGCGCGAAATAGTACAACTTAAATGGAGCGTGTGGTGCTTATAATAGCGCGAGACCAAAACGTTTCTTTCACGTTTTCCACTTGTTTTTCGGGAAAAACGTCATAAAATTGACGCTTCGAAAAAAATTTCCATACGGGCAATATGATGTTCTCTGATAAAACTATAAGTCGTATTTGTTAAAATCGAGTATCTTTTAAAAGTTGACATGTTGCGCAAGGTAGTGCAACAAAAAATAGGCGCATAGCGCTATAATGACCGAAAAATATATCCCGATATCTTTCATGGTTTTCACTTGTTTTTCAAGAAAAACGTCAAAATATTGACGTCCTTAAAAAATCACCCGTTCGTGCGGAACCTTGCGCCAGATAAAAACTATAAGTAGTATTGCATAAAACCGGGTATTTTATAATAGAATACATGATGCGCGAAATAGTACAACTTAAATGGAGCGTGTGGTGCTTATAATAGCGCGAGACCAAAACGTTTCTTTCACGTTTTCCACTTGTTTTTCGGAAAAAACGTCATAAAATTGACGCTTCGAAAAAAATTTCCATACGGGCAATATGATGTTCTCTGATAAAACTATAAGTCGTATTTGTTAAAATCGAGTATCTTTTAAAAGTTGACATGTTGCGCAAGGTAGTGCAACAAAAAATAGGCGCATAGCGCTATAATGACCGAAAAATATATCCCGATATCTTTCATGGTTTTCACTTGTTTTTCAAGAAAAACGTCAAAATATTGACGTCCTTAAAAATCACCCGTTCGTGCGGAACCTTGCGCCAGATTAAAACTATAAGTAGTATTGCATAAAACCGGGTATTTTATAATAGAATACATGATGCGCGAAATAGTACAACTTAAATGGAGCGTGTGGTGCTTATAATAGCGCGAGACCAAAACGTTTCTTTCACGTTTTCCACTTGTTTTTCGGGAAAAACGTCATAAAATTGACGCTTCGAAAAAAATTTCCATACGGGCAATATGATGTTCTCTGATAAAACTATAAGTCGTATTTGTTAAAATCGAGTATCTTTTAAAAGTTGACATGTTGCGCAAGGTAGTGCAACAAAAAATAGGCGCATAGCACTAATGACCGAAAAATATATCCCGATATCTTTCATGGTTTTCACTTGTTTTTCAAGAAAAACGTCAAAATATTGACGTCCTTAAAAAATCACCCGTTCGTGCGGAACCTTGCGCCAGATTAAAACTATAGGTAGTATTGCATAAAACCGGGTATTTTATAATAGAATACATGATGCGCGAAATAGTACAACTTAAATGGAGCGTGTGGTGCTTATAATAGCGCGAGACCAAAACGTTTCTTTCACGTTTTCCACTTGTTTTTCGGGAAAAACGTCATAAAATTGACGCTTCGAAAAAAATTTCCATACGGGCAATATGATGTTCTCTGATAAAACTATAAGTCGTATTTGTTAAAATCGAGTATCTTTTAAAAGTTGACATGTTGCGCAAGGTAGTGCAACAAAAAATAGGCGCATAGCGCTATAATGACCGAAAAATATATCCCGATATCTTTCATGGTTTTCACTTGTTTTTCAAGAAAAACGTCAAAATATTGACGTCCTTAAAAAATCAACCGTTCGTGCGGAACCTTGCGCCAGATTAAAACTATAAGTAGTATTGCATAAAACCGGGTATTTTATAATAGAATACATGATGCGCGAAATAGTACAACTTAAATGGAGCGTGTGGTGCTTATAATAGCGCGAGACCAAAACGTTTCTTTTTTCGGGAAAAACGTCATAAAATTGACGCTTCGAAAAAAAATTCCATACGGGCAATATGATGTTCTCTGATAAAACTATAAGTCGTATTTGTTAAAATCGAGTATCTTTTAAAAGTTGACATGTTGCGCAAGGTAGTGCAACAAAAAATAGGCGCATAGCGCTAATGACCGAAAAATATATCCCGATATCTTTCATGGTTTTCACTTGTTTTTCAAGAAAAACGTCAAAATATTGACGTCCTTAAAAAATCACCCGTTCGTGCGGAACCTTGCGCCAGATTAAAACTATAAGTAGTATTGCATAAAACCGGGTATTTTATAATAGAATACATGATGCGCGAAATAGTACAACTTAAATGGAGCGTGTGGTGCTTATAATAGCGCGAGACCAAAACGTTTCTTTCACGTTTTTCACTTGTTTTTCGGGAAAAACGTCATAAAATTGACGCTTCGAAAAAAAATTCCATACGGGCAATATGATGTTCTCTGATAAAACTATAAGTCGTATTTGTTAAAATCGAGTATCTTTTAAAAGTTGACATGTTGCGCAAGGTAGTGCAACAAAAAATAGGCGCATAGCGCTAATGACCGAAAAATATATCCCGATATCTTTCATGGTTTTCACTTGTTTTTCAAGAAAAACGTCAAAATATTGACGTCCTTAAAAAATCACCCGTTCGTGCGGAACCTTGCGCCAGATTAAAACTATAAGTAGTATTGCATAAAACCGGGTATTTTATAATAGAATACATGATGCGCGAAATAGTACAACTTAAATGGAGCGTGTGGTGCTTATAATAGCGCGAGACCAAAACGTTTCTTTCACGTTTTTCACTTGTTTTTCGGGAAAAACGTCATAAAATTGACGCTTCGAAAAAAAATTCCATACGGGCAATATGATGTTCTCTGATAAAACTATAAGTCGTATTTGTTAAAATCGAGTATCTTTTAAAAGTTGACATGTTGCGCAAGGTAGTGCAACAAAAAATAGGCGCATAGCGCTAATGACCGAAAAATATATCCCGATATCTTTCATGGTTTTCACTTGTTTTTCAAGAAAAACGTCAAAATATTGACGTCCTTAAAAAATCACCCGTTCGTGCGGAACCTTGCGCCAGATTAAAACTATAAGTAGTATTGCATAAAACCGGGTATTTTATAATAGAATACATGATGCGCGAAATAGTACAACTTAAATGGAGCGTGTGGTGCTTATAATAGCGCGAGACCAAAACGTTTCTTTCACGTTTTTCACTTGTTTTTCGGGAAAAACGTCATAAAATTGACGCTTCGAAAAAAAATTCCATACGGGCAAAATGATGTTCTCTGATAAAACTATAAGTCGTATTTGTTAAAATCGAGTATCTTTTAAAAGTTGACATGTTGCGCAAGGTAGTGCAACAAAAAATAGGCGCATAGCGCTAATGACCGAAAAATATATCCCGATATCTTTCATGGTTTTCACTTGTTTTTTCAAGAAAAACGTCAAAATATTGACGTCCTTAAAAAATCACCCGTTCGTGCGGAACCTTGCGCCAGATTAAAACTATAAGTAGTATTGCATAAAACCGGGTATTTTATAATAGAATACATGATGCGCGAAATAGTACAACTTAAATGGAGCGTGTGGTGCTTATAATAGCGCGAGACCAAAACGTTTCTTTCACGTTTTTCACTTGTTTTTCGGGAAAAACGTCATAAAATTGACGCTTCGAAAAAAAATTCCATACGGGCAATATGATGTTCTCTGATAAAACTATAAGTCGTATTTGTTAAAATCGAGTATCTTTTAAAAGTTGACATGTTGCGCAAGGTAGTGCAACAAAAAATAGGCGCATAGCGCTAATGACCGAAAAATATATCCCGATATCTTTCATGGTTTTCACTTGTTTTTCAAGAAAAACGTCAAAATATTGACGTCCTTAAAAAATCACCCGTTCGTGCGGAACCTTGCGCCAGATTAAAACTATAAGTAGTATTCGTAAAACCGGGTATTTTATAATAGAATACATGATGCGCGAAATAGTACAACTTAAATGGAGCGTGTGGTGCTTATAATAGCGCGAGACCAAAACGTTTCTTTCACGTTTTTCACTTGTTTTTCGGGAAAAACGTCATAAAATTGACGCTTCGAAAAAAAATTCCATACGGGCAAAATGATGTTCTCTGATAAAACTATAAGTCGTATTTGTTAAAATCGAGTATCTTTTAAAAGTTGACATGTTGCGCAAGGTAGTGCAACAAAAAATAGGCGCATAGCGCTAATGACCGAAAAATATATCCCGATATCTTTCATGGTTTTCACTTGTTTTTCAAGAAAAACGTCAAAATATTGACGTCCTTAAAAAATCACCCGTTCGTGCGGAACCTTGCGCCAGATTAAAACTATAAGTAGTATTGCATAAAACCGGGTATTTTATAATAGAATACATGATGCGCGAAATAGTACAACTTAAATGGAGCGTGTGGTGCTTATAATAGCGCGAGACCAAAACGTTTCTTTCACGTTTTTCACTTGTTTTTCAGGAAAAACGTCATAAAATTGACGCTTCGAAAAAAAATTCCATACGGGCAATATGATGTTCTCTGATAAAACTATAAGTCGTATTTGTTAAAATCGAGTATCTTTTAAAAGTTGACATGTTGCGCAAGGTAGTGCAACAAAAAATAGGCGCATAGCGCTAATGACCGAAAAATATATCCCGATATCTTTCATGGTTTTCACTTGTTTTTCAAGAAAAACGTCAAAATATTGACGTCCTTAAAAAATCACCCGTTCGTGCGGAACCTTGCGCCAGATTAAAACTATAAGTAGTATTGCATAAAACCGGGTATTTTATAATAGAATACATGATGCGCGAAATAGTACAACTTAAATGGAGCGTGTGGTGCTTATAATAGCGCGAGACCAAAACGTTTCTTTCACGTTTTTCACTTGTTTTTCGGGAAAAACGTCATAAAATTGACGCTTCGAAAAAAAATTCCATACGGGCAATATGATGTTCTCTGATAAAACTATAAGTCGTATTTGTTAAAATCGAGTATCTTTTAAAAGTTGACATGTTGCGCAAGGTAGTGCAACAAAAAATAGGCGCATAGCGCTAATGACCGAAAAATATATCCCGATATCTTTCATGGTTTTCACTTGTTTTTCAAGAAAAACGTCAAAATATTGACGTCCTTAAAAAATCACCCGTTCGTGCGGAACCTTGCGCCAGATTAAAACTATAAGTAGTATTGCATAAAACCGGGTATTTTATAATAGAATACATGATGCGCGAAATAGTACAACTTAAATGGAGCGTGTGGTGCTTATAATAGCGCGAGACCAAAACGTTTCTTTCACGTTTTTCACTTGTTTTTCGGGAAAAACGTCATAAAATTGACGCTTTGAAAAAAAATTCCATACGGGCAAAATGATGTTCTCTGATAAAACTATAAGTCGTATTTGTTAAAATCGAGTATCTTTTAAAAGTTGACATGTTGCGCAAGGTAGTGCAACAAAAAATAGGCGCATAGCGCTAATGACCGAAAAATATATCCCGATATCTTTCATGGTTTTCACTTGTTTTTCAAGAAAAACGTCAAAATATTGACGTCCTTAAAAAATCACCCGTTCGTGCGGAACCTTGCGCCAGATTAAAACTATAAGTAGTATTGCATAAAACCGGGTATTTTATAATAGAATACATGATGCGCGAAATAGTACAACTTAAATGGAGCGTGTGGTGCTTATAATAGCGCGAGACCAAAACGTTTCTTTCACGTTTTTCACTTGTTTTTCAGGAAAAACGTCATAAAATTGACGCTTCGAAAAAAAATTCCATACGGGCAATATGATGTTCTCTGATAAAACTATAAGTCGTATTTGTTAAAATCGAGTATCTTTTAAAAGTTGACATGTTGCGCAAGGTAGTGCAACAAAAAATAGGCGCATAGCGCTAATGACCGAAAAATATATCCCGATATCTTTCATGGTTTTCACTTGTTTTTCAAGAAAAACGTCAAAATATTGACGTCCTTAAAAAATCACCCGTTCGTGCGGAACCTTGCGCCAGATTAAAACTATAAGTAGTATTGCATAAAACCGGGTATTTTATAATAGAATACATGATGCGCGAAATAGTACAACTTAAATGGAGCGTGTGGTGCTTATAATAGCGCGAGACCAAAACGTTTCTTTCACGTTTTTCACTTGTTTTTCGGGAAAAACGTCATAAAATTGACGCTTCGAAAAAAAATTCCATACGGGCAATATGATGTTCTCTGATAAAACTATAAGTCGTATTTGTTAAAATCGAGTATCTTTTAAAAGTTGACATGTTGCGCAAGGTAGTGCAACAAAAAATAGGCGCATAGCGCTAATGACCGAAAAATATATCCCGATATCTTTCATGGTTTTCACTTGTTTTTCAAGAAAAACGTCAAAATATTGACGTCCTTAAAAAATCACCCGTTCGTGCGGAACCTTGCGCCAGATTAAAACTATAAGTAGTATTGCATAAAACCGGGTATTTTATAATAGAATACATGATGCGCGAAATAGTACAACTTAAATGGAGCGTGTGGTGCTTATAATAGCGCGAGACCAAAACGTTTCTTTCACGTTTTTCACTTGTTTTTCGGGAAAAACGTCATAAAATTGACGCTTCGAAAAAAAATTCCATACGGGCAATATGATGTTCTCTGATAAAACTATAAGTCGTATTTGTTAAAATCGAGTATCTTTTAAAAGTTGACATGTTGCGCAAGGTAGTGCAACAAAAAATAGGCGCATAGCGCTAATGACCGAAAAATATATCCCGATATCTTTCATGGTTTTCACTTGTTTTTCAAGAAAAACGTCAAAATATTGACGTCCTTAAAAAATCACCCGTTCGTGCGGAACCTTGCGCCAGATTAAAACTATAAGTAGTATTCGTAAAACCGGGTATTTTATAATAGAATACATGATGCGCGAAATAGTACAACTTAAATGGAGCGTGTGGTGCTTATAATAGCGCGAGACCAAAACGTTTCTTTCACGTTTTTCACTTGTTTTTCGGGAAAAACGTCATAAAATTGACGCTTCGAAAAAAAATTCCATACGGGCAATATGATGTTCTCTGATAAAACTATAAGTCGTATTTGTTAAAATCGAGTATCTTTTAAAAGTTGACATGTTGCGCAAGGTAGTGCAACAAAAAATAGGCGCATAGCGCTAATGACCGAAAAATATATCCCGATATCTTTCGTGGTTTTCACTTGTTTTTCAAGAAAAACGTCAAAATATTGACGTCCTTAAAAAATCACCCGTTCGTGCGGAACCTTGCGCCAGATTAAAACTATAAGTAGTATTGCATAAAACCGGGTATTTTATAATAGAATACATGATGCGCGAAATAGTACAACTTAAATGGAGCGTGTGGTGCTTATAATAGCGCGAGACCAAAACGTTTCTTTCACGTTTTTCACTTGTTTTTCGGGAAAAACGTCATAAAATTGACGCTTCGAAAAAAAATTCCATACGGGCAATATGATGTTCTCTGATAAAACTATAAGTCGTATTTGTTAAAATCGAGTATCTTTTAAAAGTTGACATGTTGCGCAAGGTAGTGCAACAAAAAATAGGCGCATAGCGCTAATGACCGAAAAATATATCCCGATATCTTTCGTGGTTTTCACTTGTTTTTCAAGAAAAACGTCAAAATATTGACGTCCTTAAAAAATCACCCGTTCGTGCGGAACCTTGCGCCAGATTAAAACTATAAGTAGTATTGCATAAAACCGGGTATTTTATAATAGAATACATGATGCGCGAAATAGTACAACTTAAATGGAGCGTGTGGTGCTTATAATAGCGCGAGACCAAAACGTTTCTTTCACGTTTTTCACTTGTTTTTCGGGAAAAACGTCATAAAATTGACGCTTCGAAAAAAAATTCCATACGGGCAATATGATGTTCTCTGATAAAACTATAAGTCGTATTTGTTAAAATCGAGTATCTTTTAAAAGTTGACATGTTGCGCAAGGTAGTGCAACAAAAAATAGGCGCATAGCGCTAATGACCGAAAAATATATCCCGATATCTTTCATGGTTTTCACTTGTTTTTCAAGAAAAACGTCAAAATATTGACGTCCTTAAAAAATCACCCGTTCGTGCGGAACCTTGCGCCAGATTAAAACTATAAGTAGTATTGCATAAAACCGGGTATTTTATAATAGAATACATGATGCGCGAAATAGTACAACTTAAATGGAGCGTGTGGTGCTTATAATAGCGCGAGACCAAAACGTTTCTTTCACGTTTTTCACTTGTTTTTCGGGAAAAACGTCATAAAATTGACGCTTCGAAAAAAAATTCCATACGGGCAATATGATGTTCTCTGATAAAACTATAAGTCGTATTTGTTAAAATCGAGTATCTTTTAAAAGTTGACATGTTGTGCAAGGTAGTGCAACAAAAAATAGGCGCATAGCGCTAATGACCGAAAAATATATCCCGATATCTTTCGTGGTTTTCACTTGTTTTTCAAGAAAAACGTCAAAATATTGACGTCCTTAAAAAATCACCCGTTCGTGCGGAACCTTGCGCCAGATTAAAACTATAAGTAGTATTGCATAAAACCGGGTATTTTATAATAGAATACATGATGCGCGAAATAGTACAACTTAAATGGAGCGTGTGGTGCTTATAATAGCGCGAGACCAAAACGTTTCTTTCACGTTTTTCACTTGTTTTTCGGGAAAAACGTCATAAAATTGACGCTTCGAAAAAAAATTCCATACGGGCAATATGATGTTCTCTGATAAAACTATAAGTCGTATTTGTTAAAATCGAGTATCTTTTAAAAGTTGACATGTTGCGCAAGGTAGTGCAACAAAAAATAGGCGCATAGCGCTAATGACCGAAAAATATATCCCGATATCTTTCATGGTTTTCACTTGTTTTTCAAGAAAAACGTCAAAATATTGACGTCCTTAAAAAATCACCCGTTCGTGCGGAACCTTGCGCCATATTAAAACTATAAGTAGTATTGCATAAAACCGGGTATTTTATAATAGAATACATGATGCGCGAAATAGTACAACTTAAATGGAGCGTGTGGTGCTTATAATAGCGCGAGACCAAAACGTTTCTTTCACGTTTTTCACTTGTTTTTCGGGAAAAACGTCATAAAATTGACGCTTCGAAAAAAAATTCCATACGGGCAATATGATGTTCTCTGATAAAACTATAAGTCGTATTTGTTAAAATCGAGTATCTTTTAAAAGTTGACATGTTGTGCAAGGTAGTGCAACAAAAAATAGGCGCATAGCGCTAATGACCGAAAAATATATCCCGATATCTTTCATGGTTTTCACTTGTTTTTCAAGAAAAACGTCAAAATATTGACGTCCTTAAAAAATCACCCGTTCGTGCGGAACCTTGCGCCAGATTAAAACTATAAGTAGTATTGCATAAAACCGGGTATTTTATAATAGAATACATGATGCGCGAAATAGTACAACTTAAATGGAGCGTGTGGTGCTTATAATAGCGCGAGACCAAAACGTTTCTTTCACGTTTTTCACTTGTTTTTCGGGAAAAACGTCATAAAATTGACGCTTCGAAAAAAAATTCCATACGGGCAATATGATGTTCTCTGATAAAACTATAAGTCGTATTTGTTAAAATCGAG
This sequence comes from Arcuatula senhousia, assembly GCA_963971305.1. Classification (NCBI taxonomy): domain Eukaryota; kingdom Metazoa; phylum Mollusca; class Bivalvia; order Mytilida; family Mytilidae; genus Arcuatula; species Arcuatula senhousia. Next base: position 66,293 of record CAXARO010001404.1, read on the forward strand.
TATCTTTTAAAAGTTGACATGTTGCGCAAGGTAGTGCAACAAAAAATAGGCGCATAGCGCTAATGACCGAAAAATATATCCCGATATCTTTCATGGTTTTCACTTGTTTTTCAAGAAAAACGTCAAAATATTGACGTCCTTAAAAAATCACCCGTTCGTGCGGAACATTGCGCCAGATTAAAACTATAAGTAGTATTGCATAAAACCGGGTATTTTATAATAGAACACATGATGCGCGAAATAGTACAACTTAAATGGAGCGTGTGGTGCTTATAATAGCGCGAGACCAAAACGTTTCTTTCACGTTTTTCACTTGTTTTTCGGGAAAAACGTCATAAAATTGACGCTTCGAAAAAAAATTCCATACGGGCAATATGATGTTCTCTAATAAAACTATAAGTCGTATTTGTTAAAATCGAGTATCTTTTAAAAGTTGACATGTTGTGCAAGGTAGTGCAACAAAAAATAGGCGCATAGCGCTAATGACCGAAAAATATATCCCGATATCTTTCATGGTTTTCACTTGTTTTTCAAGAAAAACGTCAAAATATTGACGTCCTTAAAAAATCACCCGTTCGTGCGGAACCTTGCGCCAGATTAAAACTATAAGTAGTATTGCATAAAACCGGGTATTTTATAATAGAATACATGATGCGCGAAATAGTACAACTTAAATGGAGCGTGTGGTGCTTATAATAGCGCGAGACCAAAACGTTTCTTTCACGTTTTTCACTTGTTTTTCGGGAAAAACGTCATAAAATTGACGCTTCGAAAAAAAATTCCATACGGGCAATATGATGTTCTCTGATAAAACTATAAGTCGTATTTGTTAAAATCGAGTATCTTTTAAAAGTTGACATGTTGCGCAAGGTAGTGCAACAAAAAATAGGCGCATAGCGCTAATGACCGAAAAATATATCCCGATATCTTTCATGGTTTTCACTTGTTTTTCAAGAAAAACGTCAAAATATTGACGTCCTTAAAAAATCACCCGTTCGTGCGGAACCTTGCGCCAGATTAAAACTATAAGTAGTATTGCATAAAACCGGGTATTTTATAATAGAATACATGATGCGCGAAATAGTACAACTTAAATGGAGCGTGTGGTGCTTATAATAGCGCGAGACCAAAACGTTTCTTTCACGTTTTTCACTTGTTTTTCGGGAAAAACGTCATAAAATTGACGCTTCGAAAAAAAAATTCCATACGGGCAATATGATGTTCTCTGATAAAACTATAAGTCGTATTTGTTAAAATCGAGTATCTTTTAAAAGTTGACATGTTGCGCAAGGTAGTGCAACAAAAAATAGGTGCATAGCGCTAATGACCGAAAAATATATCCCGATATCTTTCATGGTTTTCACTTGTTTTTCAAGAAAAACGTCAAAATATTGACGTCCTTAAAAAATCACCCGTTCGTGCGGAACCTTGCGCCAGATTAAAACTATAAGTAGTATTGCATAAAACCGGGTATTTTATAATAGAATACATGATGCGCGAAATAGTACAACTTAAATGGAGCGTGTGGTGCTTATAATAGCGCGAGACCAAAACGTTTCTTTCACGTTTTTCACTTGTTTTTCGGGAAAAACGTCATAAAATTGACGCTTCGAAAAAAAAATTCCATACGGGCAATATGATGTTCTCTGATAAAACTATAAGTCGTATTTGTTAAAATCGAGTATCTTTTAAAAGTTGACATGTTGCGCAAGGTAGTGCAACAAAAAATAGGCGCATAGCGCTAATGACCGAAAAATATATCCCGATATCTTTCATGGTTTTCACTTGTTTTTCAAGAAAAACGTCAAAATATTGACGTCCTTAAAAAATCACCCGTTCGTGCGGAACCTTGCGCCAGATTAAAACTATAAGTAGTATTGCATAAAACCGGGTATTTTATAATAGAATACATGATGCGCGAAATAGTACAACTTAAATGGAGCGTGTGGTGCTTATAATAGCGCGAGACCAAAACGTTTCTTTCACGTTTTTCACTTGTTTTTCGGGAAAAACGTCATAAAATTGACGCTTCGAAAAAAAAATTCCATACGGGCAATATGATGTTCTCTGATAAAACTATAAGTCGTATTTGTTAAAATCGAGTATCTTTTAAAAGTTGACATGTTGCGCAAGGTAGTGCAGCAAAAAATAGGCGCATAGCGCTAATGACCGAAAAATATATCCCGATATCTTTCATGGTTTTCACTTGTTTTTCAAGAAAAACGTCAAAATATTGACGTCCTTAAAAAATCACCCGTTCGTGCGGAACCTTGCGCCAGATTAAAACTATAAGTAGTATTGCATAAAACCGGGTATTTTATAATAGAATACATGATGCGCGAAATAGTACAACTTAAATGGAGCGTGTGGTGCTTATAATAGCGCGAGACCAAAACGTTTCTTTCACGTTTTTCACTTGTTTTTCGGGAAAAACGTCATAAAATTGACGCTTCGAAAAAAAATTCCATACGGGCAATATGATGTTCTCTGATAAAACTATAAGTCGTATTTGTTAAAATCGAGTATCTTTTAAAAGTTGACATGTTGCGCAAGGTAGTGCAACAAAAAATAGGCGCATAGCGCTAATGACCGAAAAATATATCCCGATATCTTTCATGGTTTTCACTTGTTTTTCAAGAAAAACGTCAAAATATTGACGTCCTTAAAAAATCACCCGTTCGTGCGGAACCTTGCGCCAGATTAAAACTATAAGTAGTATTGCATAAAACCGGGTATTTTATAATAGAATACATGATGCGCGAAATAGTACAACTTAAATGGAGCGTGTGGTGCTTATAATAGCGCGAGACCAAAACGTTTCTTTCACGTTTTTCACTTGTTTTTCGGGAAAAACGTCATAAAATTGACGCTTCGAAAAAAAAATTCCATACGGGCAATATGATGTTCTCTGATAAAACTATAAGTCGTATTTGTTAAAATCGAGTATCTTTTAAAAGTTGACATGTTGCGCAAGGTAGTGCAACAAAAAATAGGCGCATAGCGCTAATGACCGAAAAATATATCCCGATATCTTTCATGGTTTTCACTTGTTTTTCAAGAAAAACGTCAAAATATTGACGTCCTTAAAAAATCACCCGTTCGTGCGGAACCTTGCGCCAGATTAAAACTATAAGTAGTATTGCATAAAACCGGGTATTTTATAATAGAATACATGATGCGCGAAATAGTACAACTTAAATGGAGCGTGTGGTGCTTATAATAGCGCGAGACCAAAACGTTTCTTTCACGTTTTTCACTTGTTTTTCGGGAAAAACGTCATAAAATTGACGCTTCGAAAAAAAATTCCATACGGGCAATATAATGTTCTCTGATAAAACTATAAGTCGTATTTGTTAAAATCGAGTATCTTTTAAAAGTTGACATGTTGCGCAAGGTAGTGCAACAAAAAATAGGCGCATAGCGCTAATGACCGAAAAATATATCCCGATATCTTTCATGGTTTTCACTTGTTTTTCAAGAAAAACGTCAAAATATTGACGTCCTTAAAAAATCAGCCGTTCGTGCGGAACCTTGCGCCAGATTAAAACTATAAGTAGTATTGCATAAAACCGGGTATTTTATAATAGAATACATGATGCGCGAAATAGTACAACTTAAATGGAGCGTGTGGTGCTTATAATAGCGCGAGACCAAAACGTTTCTTTCACGTTTTTCACTTGTTTTTCGGGAAAAACGTCATAAAATTGACGCTTCGAAAAAAAATTCCATACGGGCAATATGATGTTCTCTGATAAAACTATACGTCGTATTTGTTAAAATCGAGTATCTTTTAAAAGTTGACATGTTGCGCAAGGTAGTGCAACAAAAAATAGGCGCATAGCGCTAATGACCGAAAAATATATCCCGATATCTTTCATGGTTTTCACTTGTTTTTCAAGAAAAACGTCAAAATATTGACGTCCTTAAAAAAGCACCCGTTCGTGCGGAACCTTGCGCCAGATTAAAACTATAAGTAGTATTGCATAAAACCGGGTATTTTATAATAGAATATATGATGCGCGAAATAGTACAACTTAAATGGAGCGTGTGGTGCTTATAATAGCACGAGACCAAAACGTTTCTTTCACGTTTTTCACTTGTTTTTCGGGAAAAACGTCATAAAATTGACGCTTCGAAAAAAAATTCCATACGGGCAATATGATGTTCTCTGATAAAACTATAAGTCGTATTTGTTAAAATCGAGTATCTTTTAAAAGTTGACATGTTGCGCAAGGTAGTGCAACAAAAAATAGGCGCATAGCGCTAATGACCGAAAAATATATCCCGATATCTTTCATGGTTTTCACTTGTTTTTCAAGAAAAACGTAAAAATATTGACGTCCTTAAAAAATCACCCGTTCGTGCGGAACCTTGCGCCAGATTAAAACTATAAGTAGTATTGCATAAAACCGGGTATTTTATAATAGAATACATGATGTGCAAAATAGTACAACTTAAATGGAGCGTGTGGTGCTTATAATAGCGCGAGACCAAAACGTTTCTTTCACGTTTTTCACTTGTTTTTCGGGAAAAACGTCATAAAATTGACGCTTCGAAAAAAAATTCCATACGGGCAATATGATGTTCTCTGATAAAACTATAAGTCGTATTTGTTAAAATCGAGTATCTTTTAAAAGTTGACATGTTGCGCAAGGTAGTGCAACAAAAAATAGGCGCATAGCGCGAATGACCGAAAAATATATCCCGATATCTTTCATGGTTTTCACTTGTTTTTCAAGAAAAACGTCAAAATATTGACGTCCTTAAAAAATCACCCGTTCGTGCGGAACCTTGCGCCAGATTAAAACTATAAGTAGTATTGCATAAAACCGGGTATTTTATAATAGAATACATGATGCGCGAAATAGTACAACTTAAATGGAGCGTGTGGTGCTTATAATAGCGCGAGACCAAAACGTTTCTTTCACGTTTTTCACTTGTTTTTCGGGAAAAACGTCATAAAATTGACGCTTCGAAAAAAAATTCCATACGGGCAATATGATGTTCTCTGATAAAACTATAAGTCGTATTTGTTAAAATCGAGTATCTTTTAAAAGTTGACATGTTGCGCAAGGTAGTGCAACAAAAAATAGACGCATAGCGCTAATGACCGAAAAATATATCCCGATATCTTTCATGGTTTTCACTTGTTTTTCAAGAAAAACGTCAAAATATTGACGTCCTTAAAAAATCACCCGTTCGTGCGGAACCTTGCGCCAGATTAAAACTATAAGTAGTATTGCATAAAACCGGGTATTCTATAATAGAATACATGATGCGCGAAATAGTACAACTTAAATGGAGCGTGTGGTGCTTATAATAGCGCGAGACCAAAACGTTTCTTTCACGTTTTTCACTTGTTTTTCGGGAAAAACGTCATAAAATTGACGCTTCGAAAAAAAATTCCATACGGGCAATATGATGTTCTCTGATAAAACTATAAGTCGTATTTGTTAAAATCGAGTATCTTTTAAAAGTTGACATGTTGCGCAAGGTAGTGCAACAAAAAATAGGCGCATAGCGCTAATGACCGAAAAATATATCCCGATATCTTTCATGGTTTTCACTTGTTTTTCAAGAAAAACGTCAAAATATTGACGTCCTTAAAAAATCACCCGCTCGTGCGGTACCTTGCGCCAGATTAAAACTATAAGTAGTATTGCATAAAACCGGGTATTTTATAATAGAATACATGATGCGCGAAATAGTACAACTTAAATGGAGCGTGTGGTGCTTATAATAGCGCGAGACCAAAACGTTTCTTTCACGTTTTTCACTTGTTTTTCGGGAAAAACGTCATAAAATTGACGCTTCGAAAAAAAATTCCATACGGGCAATATGATGTTCTCTGATAAAACTATAAGTCGTATTTGTTAAAATCGAGTATCTTTTAAAAGTTGACATGTTGCGCAAGGTAGTGCAACAAAAAATAGACGCATAGCGCTAATGACCGAAAAATATATCCCGATATCTTTCATGGTTTTCACTTGTTTTTCAAGAAAAACGTCAAAATATTGACGTCCTTAAAAAATCACCCGTTCGTGCGGAACCTTGCGCCAGATTAAAACTATAAGTAGTATTGCATAAAACCGGGTATTTTATAATAGAATACATGATGCGCGAAATAGTACAACTTAAATGGAGCGTGTGGTGCTTATAATAGCGCGAGACCAAAACGTTTCTTTCACGTTTTTCACTTGTTTTTCGGGAAAAACGTCATAAAATTGACGCTTCGAAAAAAAAATTCCATACGGGCAATATGATGTTCTCTGATAAAACTAGAAGTCGTATTTGTTAAAATCGAGTATCTTTTAAAAGTTGACATGTTGCGCAAGGTAGTGCAACAAAAAATAGGCGCATAGCGCTAATGACCGAAAAATATATCCCGATATCTTTCATGGTTTTCACTTGTTTTTTCAAGAAAAACGTCAAAATATTGACGTCCTTAAAAAATCACCCGTTCGTGCGGAACCTTGCGCCAGATTAAAACTATAAGTAGTATTGCATAAAACCGGGTATTTTATAATAGAATACATGATGCGCGAAATAGTACAACTTAAATGGAGCGTGTGGTGCTTATAATAGCGCGAGATCAAAACGTTTCTTTCACGTTTTTCACTTGTTTTTCGGGAAAAACGTCATAAAATTGACGCTTCGAAAAAAAATTCCATACGGGCAATATGATGTTCTCTGATAAAACTATAAGTCGTATTTGTTAAAATCGAGTATCTTTTAAAAGTTGACATGTTGCGCAAGGTAGTGCAACAAAAAATAGGCGCTGTAACAACCGTTATTGTAATAAAAACCGTTATTGTAATAAATTTTGTTATATGAATTAAAAGTGGATTTTATTATTTTACGTGAAGGAATTAATTGTAACTAAGACATTATCACCAAAAATAATTGAATATTTTAATTAATTATGAAAATAATTAACATTTAAAAACAGTTTATTACAATAACAGTTGTTATCACAATAACGGTTGGCATGCTCAACCGTTATTGTAATAAACTTTTTATATCGAAAATTTACATTTTTTGAATAAATTTTACTTCTTAGTTAAAGTCAAAATATATTTCATGATTGCTTAATACCGATATCAGTTGTTATTATTACTATTATAACAAAAGGAATGACTTTGATTTTTTATCACAATAACGGTTGACGACCTAAATCCTTATTGTTAGAACAACAGTTTTGGTAGTAAACTTTTTCAATCAACCTAATTTCGTCTTTAAATCATCCAAAATGACTAATAGTTGCGGAAAATTGGTATTTCAGTCATTTTAAACAGTTTTTTTCTTTATTTTCGAACTAATTTCAGAAATTAAGATTTTCTTACAATTTTGGCTAAGTGTCCCGTATATTCTGAAAATATGAATATATTGTCTGAAATGGATATAAATGAACTAGTAGTACTTGAATATACTAATTGATTCATATTCAAGTAATTTTGAGTCACTTCTAAACAAAATATGTCTTTCAAGTTTTTATTACAATAACGGTTGACAACCAAAATCCTTATTGTAACAACAACCGTAATGGTAATAAACTTTTTAAATCAATCTTATTTCGTCTTCAAAACATCCTAAATGACTTATAGTCGCGGAAAAATTGTATTTCAGTCTTTTTAAACAGTAAAATTTTATATTTTCGAACTAATTTCAGAAATTAAGATTTTTTCTTACAATTTGGGCTAAGTGTCCCATATATTCTGAAAATATGAATATATTGTCTGAAAAGGATATAGATGATCTACTGGTACTTCAATATACTAATTGATTCATATTTAAGTTATTTTGAGACACTTCTTAACAAAATTCATCTTTGAAGGTTTTATTACAATAACGGTTGACGACCGAAATCCTTATTGTTACAACAACCGTTATGGTAATAAACTTTTTCACTTAATCTTATTTCGTCTTTAAAACATTCTAAATGACTAATAGTCGCGGAAAATTTGTATTTCAGTCATTTAAAACAGTAATTTTTATATTTTCGAACTAATTTCAGAAATTAAGATTTTTTCTTATAATTTTGGCTAAGTGTCCAATATATTCTGAAAATATGAATATATTGTCTGAAAAGGATATAGATGATCTACTAGAATTTGAATACACTAATTGATTCAAATTCAAGTCATTTTGAGTCACTTCTTAACAAAATATGTCTTTGAAGTTTTTATTACAATAACGGTTGACGACCGAAATCCTTAATGTAACAACAACCGTTATGGTAATAAACTTTTTTCATCAATCTAACTTTGTCTTTAAAACATCCTAAATGACTTATACATGTTATAGTCACGGAAAATCTGCATGTTAGTCTTTTTAATCAGTTTTCCTTCATTTTCGAACCAATTTAAGAAATTAAGATTTTTTTCTGACAATTTTGGCAAAGTGTCCGATATATTCTGAAAAAAATAAATATGTTATCTGAAATGGATATAGATGATCTACTAGTACTTGAATATACTAATTGATTCATATTTAAATTATTTTGAGACACTTCTTAACAAAATATGTCTTTGAAATTTTTATTACAATAACGGTTGACGGCCGAAATCCTTATTGTAACAACAACCGTTATGGTAATAAACTTTTTTAATCAATCTTATTTTGTCTTTAAAACATCCTAAATGACTTATAGTCACGGAAAATCTGCATTTTAGTCTTTTTAAACAGTTTTCCTTTATTTTCGAACCAATTTAAGAAATTAAGATTTTTTTCTAACAATTTTGACTAAGTGTCCGAAATATTTTGAAAATACAAATATATTGTCTGAAATGGATATATATGATCTACTAGTACATGAATATACTAATTAATTCATATTTAACTCATTTTGAGTCACTGCTAAACAAAATTTCACCTTTGAATTTTTTTTACAATAACGGTTGACGACCGAAATCCTTACTGTGACAACAACCGCTATGGTAATAAACTTTTTGAATCAAACGTATTTCGTCTTAAAATCATCCAAAATGACTTATAGGCATGGACAATCGGTATTTTAGTCATTTTAAACAATTCCTTGCATTTTTTGCAAAGTGTGGAATACATCTTAGAAGGATGACGAAATGATGTAAAATGGATAAAGATGATTCACTTGTACTATACTTGTTAACTTCAAGTTCATTTGTAACTGGATATGCTACGGCTTGTACAGACGCAAGACTGGTTCCAAGTTAACTTCCAAGTAAAGCAGTCAAAGTTACAGGTCTGCTTTTAAGAGCAATCTCGTTCTTTTGACAGATCTGGTCAAGTTAACTTCGTGACAAGTCTGCTATTTAAACTGATGCTAAAGCTTAAACAGTACAAAGTTCATGTTCTACCACCCAAGCTGTCGTCGATATTGCTTTTTAAATGCAATTAAGTTTTTTTATTAAACCGATTTATCCAGTTTGAGCAGACCTGTTGAAATGTCTGGTCTGGTTAAAGCGGTCACGACTTTGCGTCTGGTTATTACAAGTAAAAAAAGCTGTCGCAAATCTTTGACCAGTCATGAGTAAACGCAAGTTAACGCGAATGTCCGCTATAGTAGACATGAGTAGACATGGAGAGCATTCGAAAAGTTAACTTTATGTTAACTGTCGCATAGTTTATGTGCGAACCCATCTGTAGCTTATAGTCCAGTCGATTTGTGAAACAAATGAAAAAAATATAGTAAAAGCATGAAATAAGGCATATTGGTGGAAAAAAGCATACTAATTAATATTAGCTATGGACCCATTTGAAAAGTCAAAATGGCGACCATTTTCAAGATGGCCGCCAGATGGAAAATAAAATTAAGAAAAAAAAATAAATAGAAATTCATTAAAAACTATCATTTGAAGAGGTCTTATATTTGCATATTGCCTTTATTTATCTTATAGTACTAAATGATGTATAGCAATTTTGTGCATCTACATGTAGATCAACTTGCGCACATATCAATCTGTTTTATGCGTGAAACAGAACTTTTATTAAGTCACGTCAAATCAGAAAGGACCATCTTTTAAGTTAAGCTAAAAGTTTTTACTTTGAAATTGACTTTATGGTCTTTCCCTAATAATTTTTTCATTCATAAGAACGGAGAAGGGGTATGAAATTAAATGCAACCCTACTTAATTCCGTATTCTTACTAAAATACTCAGACTCAATGTCACAAAAATCATTCTCATGATTTACTTTTCTTTAGATGTTGTCTCATTAAGCAATCTTTAATTAACATGGTCTTTATTATATGCATATTAAATTGACATAATGTGCACATAATGACTACGATCGGCACCAAAGTATTACCTTGAACTCCACTTTCCCAGAATTAAGTTGAGGTAATAACAAAATAACCGAACTTGGGGGATCAATCACAAATGTCCATGAGAAAAGACAAAACAAGGAAGACATACCGGCCAAACCCCTCCCTTCCATTGCGATCTAAATGAATGTCATTCACGCATGACTGTGTCTAATTCTTAAGGTATAAGAATGCAGCATATAGATAGTTTAGATCATCTGTACCTAAAATTTAAGCTTGCTAGTTTTAAAAGTAAAACACTTTATGAAAATGATGAGCATAGATAATTGGCCAGAGGGCACCTACTGAGATTACGACTCTTTCAAAGTCAAAAATAGCGGTTTTGTCATGTTTATAACCCATTGAAAATATACCTATTGCAGATTAAGAGACTTTTCTGCTCCTTGTTTAAACTTTTAGCTTATTAAGCTGTACAAAAGTGTCCATTTGGTCGAAGTAGTCAGAAGAAACTTTAAAGAAGATGCCTTTTACAGCTTAATGAGGACGGGTGATTGATCCAGACTCTAGTGAGACGCTTGATTACTAGATGCAAAGCAAAAGCTAGTTAGTTAGTAAGTTAGTTATTGCTTTACTCCCAAGCAGCGCGATTTCGGCTATATCCGGGAGATGAACATGAAAGTGCTGATACAATGAACATGAAATGATGATGAAGTGGGGGAATTGGGGACACAAGGCCAATCGGGTATGAGAGTTTTGACTGCCACTAGGAAAAGGAGTGATGGGTAGGAACGAGAAATTTAGCCTCCTGCATGGGGATCCTACGGGTCCTACTCTTTCCGAGACCTGTAGCAGGGTTCTTTAACGTGCAAGGAACGTGACATTTTCCCCAACACGGTGCACCACTATGGTTTGCGGTCAGGTTTTCCGCATTATCGCCTGACGACCCCGCATCTTTCGATGTCAGGGCTGCCCCATTCAACCACCTGGGGCACACATCCCATTCGCTTTGTGGGCAAAGCGGCCTGACCCGATGTCAGGTTTCTGAGCGCTCTTTAGTGGACTTTTACCTACAAGCTTAGCGCTTCTGCGGGCCTTTTCGCCACCCGGAACCCGCACGGGTGCTAAGCAAAAGAGCAAACCCCTGTAATGAACATATGTAGTCTTTAATTTTGTGGAACTTTTTTGCAGTGTTTTTATTTTACCTTGCACATTAGAACTTTCAAAGTGGTTTTTTTTGCCGGTATCTAATTTTTCCTTTTTGCAGTGGTTTGCATCCCGCAAAAATATAAACCCTCGAAAATAAATTTCGAAATAAGCATGATAAGTATATGTACAATCATACTCGAATATAAGTAATCGCTAAAATTGAATTCCGCGAAAAAAAAATTTTTAGCTCACCTGGACCGAAGGTCCATGTCAGCTATTGCCATCACCATCCGTTAACATTTTTCAAACGTTAACTCCTCTAACACCATTATTTCAATGGCTTTTAAAGTTTGCACAGTTGTTTATTAGCATAGGTAGTATAAAACAAGTGAGGGGATTTTTGATTCGTCGAAAAAAATGGCCGCCAAGGCTAAAAATAGGACATAGGGGTAAATTGCAGTTTTTTGCAAATAACTTGAAAACGGTTACAGATATCAAAATGTTGGCTAGGGTAAAAGTGTTCAGCACCCAAAGATCTACCTGCCCGGAAATTTTCAGGAAGATCCAACAACCAATGTAGGAGTTATTGCCCTTTTTGTTGATTTTTTACAAATTTGGCACCTGTTTAGCTCAATTTCTTGAAAACTATACAAGACATTTGAGAAATTTAAATTGCATATTGTTCATGTTAGGCACACCAAGATCTACAAAATATGTAATAGGGTCAACGTTGTAGGACCTTTCCTTCTAGGAGTTATTGCCCTTAGAACGTCAAAATTGAGCTGTTAAAAAGCGTTTCCTCATTACATTGAAAACGTTAACTCCTCTGACACTTTAAGTCCAATTGGAACCAAACTTGGTATTGTTGTTTATTAGCATTAGGTGTATAGAACAGATGTGGGGATTTACGATTGGTTGTAAAACAAGGCCGCTGTGGCTAAAAATAGAAAATTGGGTGAAACTGCATTTTTTTGCTAATAACTCAAAAAGGGTGACATATTTTTGAACTTTGATTGAGAACAAAAGTGGTCTATATCCATTTCAGACAATATATTCGTATGTTCAAAATATATCGGACACTTAGTCAAAATTGTAAGAAAAAAATCTTAATTTCTTAAATTGGTTCGAAAATAAAGGAAAACTGTTTAAAAAGACTAAACTGCAAATTTTCCGTGACTATAAGTCATTTAGGATGTTTTAAAGACAAAATAAGATTGATTAAAAAAGTTTATTACCATAACGGTTGTTGTTACAATAAGGATTTCGGTCGTCAACCGTTATTGTAATAAAAACTTTAAAGACATATTTTGTTAAGAAGTGACTCAAAATTACTTAAATATGAATGAATTAGTATATTCAAGTACTAATAGATTTTGTATATCCATTTCAGACAATATATTCGTATTTTCAAAATATTTCGGACACTTAATCAAAATTGTAAGAAAAAAATCTTAATTTCTTAAATTGGTTCGAAAAAAAGGAAAACTGTTTAAAAAGTGCCGATTTTCCCTGACTACATGTATTAGTCATTAAGAATGTTTTAAAGACGAAATAAGATTGATTGGAAAAGTTTATTTCCATAACGGTTGTTGTAACAATAAGGATTTCTGTCGTCAACCGTTATTGTAATAAAAACTTCAAAGATGAATTTTGTTTAGAGGTGTCTCAAAATAACTTAAATATGAATCAATTAGTATATTCAAGTACTAGTAGATCATCTTTATCCATCTCGGATAATATATTCATATTTTCAGAATATATTGGACACTTAGCCAAAATTGTAAGAAAATCTTAATTTCTGAAATTAGCTGAAAATATAGAAAATAACCGTTTAAAATGACTGAAATACCAATTATCCGCGATTATTAGTCATTTTTGGATGTTTTAAATACGAAATAAGATTGATTGAAAAAGTTTATTACCATAACGGTTGTTGTTACAATAAGGATTTCGGTCGTCAACCGTTATTGTAATAAAACCTTCAAAGACATATTTTGTAAAGAAGTGACTCAAAATGACTTGAATTTGAATCAAATAGTATATTCAAGTACTAGTAGATCATCTATATCCATTTCAGACAATATACTCATATTTTCAGAATATATGGGACACTTAGCCAAAATTGTAAGAAAATCTTAATTTCTGAAATGAGCTGAAAATATAGAAAATAACCGTTTAAAATGACTGAAATACCAATTTACCGCGACTATTAGTCATTTAGAATGGTTTAAAGACGAAATAAGATTGATTGAAAAAGTTAATTACCATAACGGTTGTTGTTACAATAAGGATTTCGGTCGTCAACCGTTATTGTAATAAAAACTTCAAAGACATATTTTGTTAAAAAGTGACTCAAAATGTCTTAAATATGAACAAGTTAGTATATTGAAGTACTAGTAGATCATCTTTACCCATCTCAGATAATATATTTATTCTTTTCAGAATATATCGGACACTAAGTCAAAATTGTAAGAAAAAAATCGTAATTTCTTAAATTGGTTCGAAAATAAAGGAAAACTGTTTAAAAAGACTATAATGCCGATTATCCGTGACTATAAATCATTTAAGATGTTTTAAAGACAAAATATGATTGATTAAAAAAGTTTATTACCATAACGGTTGTTGTTACAATAAGGATTTCTGTCGTCAACCGTTATTGTAATAAAAACTTCAGACATATTTTCTTAAGAAGTGACTCAAAATGACTTAAATATGAATGAATTAGTCTATTCATGTACTAGTAGATCATATATTTCCATTTCAGACAATATATTCGTATTTTCAAAATATATCGGACACTTAGTCAAAATTGTAAGAAAAAAATCTTAATTTCTTAAATTGGTTCGAAAATAAAGGAAAACTGCTTAAGAAGACTAAAATGCAGATTTTCCGTGACTATAAGTCATTTAGGGTGTTTTTAAGACAAAATAAGATTGATTAAAACAGTTTATTACCATAACGGTTGTTGTTACAATAAGGATTTCGGTCGTCAACCGTTATTGTAATAAAAACTTCAAAGACATATTTCGTTAAGAAGTGACTCAAAATGACTTAAATTTGAATGAATTAGTATATTCAAGTACTATTAGATCATTTATATCCATTTCAGACAATATATTCGTATTTTCAAAATATATCGGACACTAAGTCAAAATTGTAAGAAAAAAATCTGAATTTCTTAAATTGGTTCGAAAATAAAGGAAAACTCTTTAAAAAAACTTAAATGCAGATTTTCCGTGACTATAAGTCATTTAGGATGTTTTAAAGACAAAATAACATTGAATAAAAATGTTTATTACCATAACGGTTGTTGTTACAATAAGGATTTCGGTCGTCAACCGTTATTGTAATAAAACCTTCAAAGACATATTTTGTTAAGAAGTGACTCAATAAGACTTAAATATGAATGAATTAATATATTCAAGTACTAGTAGATCATCTATATCCATTTCAGACAATATATTCGTATTTTCAGAACATATCGGACACTCAACCAAAATTGTAAGAAAAAATCTTAATTTCTGAAATTTGTTCGAAATATTGAAAATAACTGTTTAAATTCACTGAAATACCAATTTTCGGCGACTATGTGTCATTTAGGATGATTAAAGAGAAAACAAGATTGAATGAAAAAGTTTGTTACCATAACGGTTGTTGTTACAATAAGGATTTCGGCCGTCAACCGTTATTGTAATAGAAACTTCAAAGACGTATTTTGTTTAAAATTGACTCAAAATGTCTTAAATATGAATCAATTAGTATATTCATGTACAAGAAGATCATATGGGACGCAGTCCCAAATATGTAGAAACTTCCCAAAACTAATGGTTTGGTTTTTTTTCCAAACCGGATATGCCGAGTGCGCGCAAACGCACTAGGAACGAATTTCTATGGGGCCAGAAATTCGATGCTTTTTTTAAATAAATTTTAAAATTAACAGATTCAATTACCACTGTAAAATTGCCTTTTAAAATAGATAGAAGTATACGGATGGAAAGTCAAAACTAACTCTCTAAGTATATTTTTCAAGGAAACTCTCGTTGTCAAAGAGATGAAATGATCTCGCCTAGTTCACGCGAGAATGGTCATTGTAAACAGGTGCGCTAGGAACAATCGTGATTAGTGATTGTTTACCAGTAACCAATTTATGGCGATGTTTAAGACAATAAATGATAAAGCTTTACAAAACTGAATAGTAAAAAAGAAGGTCTTACCTTAGGCTTAGCTGATCATGGAGATTTTAAAATCAATCCTGTGCATGTGCATGTTCCAGTGTTTTTATTTCCAAAATCCTGATTGAAACAAGTCGTCATTTTCTGCCAGGGTTTCTCTTCTCCACCCAATACTTCTAAAACGATATATTGGTATACAGAAAATCACCCAAACCTGGCAGAATCAAGGTTGCTTTGTTTACTTCTGCTGGAGCACGAAATACTCTGACCGGAAAATGACGTCATAAATAACGTAACACCAAAAGAAGGTTTTTTCGTCCCGTCAACGTCATCCTATTATATTTTGATACTAAAATATTTGTCATTTGCACTAATAATTCGATATTTGTAAATTGTAATTATTAGTTATTAATCAATGTCAATGACATTTTTTGACAACTATTTTCTAAAGCTGCGTCCCATTTTAGGTTGCACCTATTATCATATTATATATCCATTTCAGACAATATATTCGTATTTTCAAAATATATCGGACACTTAGCCAAAATTGTTAGAAAAAATCTTAATCTCTTAAATTGGTTCCGAAAATAAAGGAAAACTGTTTAAAAAGACTAACATGCCGATTTTCCGTGACTATAAGTCATTTAGGATGTCTTAAAGACAAAATGAGATTGATTTAAAAAGTTTATTACCATAACGGTTGTTGTTACAAAAAGGATTTCGGTCGTCAACCGTTATTGTAATAAAAATTTTAAAGACACATTTCGTTAAGAAGTGACACAAAATGTCTTAAATATGAACCAGTTATTATATTGAAGTACTAGTAGATCATCTTTATCCATCTCAGATAATTTATTTATTCTTTTCAGAATATATCGGACACTAAGTCAAAATTGTAAGAAAAAAATCTTAATTTCTTAAATTGGTTCGAAAATAAAGGAAAACTGTTTAAAAAGACTATAATGCCGATTTTCCGTGACTATAAATCATTTAAGATGTTTTAAAGACAAAATAAGATTGATTAAAAAAGTTTATTACCATAACGGTTGTTGTTACAATAAGGATTTCGGCCGTCAACCGTTATTGTAATAAAAACTTCAAAGACATATTTTGTTAAAAAGTGACTCGAAATGACTTAAATATGAACCAGTTAGAATATTGAAGTACTAGTAGATCATCTTTATCCATCTCAGATAATATATTTATTCTTTTCAGAATATATCGGACACTAAGTCAAAATTGTAAGAAAAAAAATCGTAATTTCTTAAATTGGTTCGAAAATACAGGAAAACTGTTTAAAAAGACTATAATGCCGATTTCCCGTGACTATAAGTCATTTAAGATGTTTTAAAGACAAAATGAGATTGATTTAAAAAGTTTATACCATAACGGTTGTTGTTACAATAAGAATTTCGGCCGTCAACCGTTATTGTAATAAAAACTTCAAAGACATATTTTGTTAAAAAGTGACTCGAATGACATAAATATGAATTGATTAGTATATTCAAGTACTAATGGATCATCTATATCCATTTCAGACAATATATTCATATTTTCAGAACATATCGTACACTTAGTCAAAATTGTAAGTAAAAATCTTAATTTCTGAAATTTGTTCGAAAATATAGAAAATAACTGTTTAAAATTAAAATACCAATTTTCAGCGACAATTAGTCATTTAAGATGTTGTGAAGACGAAACAAGATTGATTGAAAAAGTTTGTTACCATAACGGTTGTTGTTACAATAGGGATTTCGGCCGTCAACCGTTATTGTAATAAAAACTTCAAAGACATTTCTTGGTTTTAATAGTAATAATTACAACTTACATCGGTATTTAGCAATCCAGAAATATATTTTGACTTCAACTAAGAAGTAAAATTAATTCAAAAATCTAAATTTTACGATTTAAAAAAGTTTATTACAATAACGGTTGAGCATTCCAACCGTTATTGTGATAACAACTGTTATTGTAATAAACTGTTTTTAAATGTTAATTATTTTCAAAATTAGTTAAAATATTCAATTAGTTTTTGTGATAATATCTTAAATACAATTAATTCCTTCGCGTAAAATAAAAAAAATCACCTTTAATTCATATAAAAAAAAATTATTACAATAACGGTTGTTATTACAATAACGGTTGTCACAAGGCGCATAGCGCTAATGACCGAAAAATATATCCCGATATCTTTCATGGTTTTCACTTGTTTTTCAAGAAAAACGTCAAAATATTGACGTCCTTAAAAAATCACCCGTTCGTGCGGAACCTTGCGCCAGATTAAAACTATAAGTAGTATTGCATAAAACCGGGTATTTTATAATAGAATACATGATGCGCGAAATAGTACAACTTAAATGGAGCGTGTGGTGCTTATAATAGCGCGAGACCAAAACGTTTCTTTCACGTTTTTCACTTGTTTTTCGGGAAAAACGTCATAAAATTGACGCTTCGAAAAAAAATTCCATACGGGCAATATGATGTTCTCTGATAAAACTATAAGTCGTATTTGTTAAAATCGAGTATCTTTTAAAAGTTGACATGTTGCGCAAGGTAGTGCAACAAAAAAATAGGCGCATAGCGCTAATGACCGAAAAATATATCCCGATATCTTTCATGGTTTTCACTTGTTTTTCAAGAAAAAACGTCAAAATATTGACGTCCTTAAAAAATCACCCGTTCGTGCGGAACCTTGCGCCAGATTAAAACTATAAGTAGTATTGCATAAAACCGGGTATTTTATAATAGAATACATGATGCGCGAAATAGTACAACTTAAATGGAGCGTGTGGTGCTTATAATAGCGCGAGACCAAAACGTTTCTTTCACGTTTTTCACTTGTTTTTCGGGAAAAACGTCATAAAATTGACGCTTCGAAAAAAAATTCCATACGGGCAATATGATGTTCTCTGATAAAACTATAAGTCGTATTTGTTAAAATCGAGTATCTTTTAAAAGTTGACATGTTGCGCAAGGTAGTGCAACAAAAAATAGGCGCATAGCGCTAATGACCGAAAAATATATCCCGATATCTTTCATGGTTTTCACTTGTTTTTCAAGAAAAACGTCAAAATATTGACGTCCTTAAAAAAATCACCCGTTCGTGCGGAACCTTGCGCCAGATTAAAACTATAAGTAGTATTGCATAAAACCGGGTATTTTATAATAGAATACATGATGCGCGAAATAGTTACAAACTTAAATGGAGCGTGTGGTGCTTATAATAGCGCGAGACCAAAACGTTTCTTTCACGTTTTTCACTTGTTTTTCGGGAAAAAACGTCATAAAATTGACGCTTCGAAAAAAAATTCCATACGGGCAATATGATGTTCTCTGATAAAACTATAAGTCGTATTTGTTAAAATCGAGTATCTTTTAAAAGTTGACATGTTGCGCAAGGTAGTGCAACAAAAAATAGGCGCATAGCGCTAATGACCGAAAAATATATCCCGATATCTTTCATGGTTTTCACTTGTTTTTCAAGAAAAACGTCAAAATATTGACGTCCTTAAAAAATCACCCGTTCGTGCGGAACCTTGCGCCAGATTAAAACTATAAGTAGTATTGCATAAAACCGGGTATTTTATAATAGAATACATGATGCGCGAAATAGTACAACTTAAATGGAGCGTGTGGTGCTTATAATAGCGCGAGACCAAAACGTTTCTTTCACGTTTTTTCACTTGTTTTTCGGGAAAAAACGTCATAAAATTGACGCTTCGAAAAAAAATTCCATACGGCAATATGATGTTCTCTGATTAAAACTATAAGTCGTATTTGTTAAAATCGAGTATCTTTTAAAAGTTTGACATGTTGCGCAAGGTAGTGCAACAAAAAATAGGCGCATAGCGCTAATGACCGAAAAATATATCCCGATATCTTTCATGGTTTTCACTTGTTTTTCAAGAAAAAACGTCAAAATATTGACGTCCTTAAAAAATCACCCGTTCGTGCGGAACCTTGCGCCAGATTAAAACTATAAGTAGTATTGCATAAAACCGGGTATTTTATAATAGAATACATGATGCGCGAAATAGTACAACTTAAATGGAGCGTGTGGTGCTTATAATAGCGCGAGACCAAAACGTTTCTTTCACGTTTTTTCACTTGTTTTTCGGGAAAAACGTCATAAAATTGACGCTTCGAAAAAAAATTCCATACGGGCAATATGATGTTCTCTGATAAAACTATAAGTCGTATTTGTTAAAATCGAGTATCTTTTAAAAGTTGACATGTTGCGCAAGGTAGTGCAACAAAAAATAGGCGCATAGCGCTAATGACCGAAAAATATATCCCGATATCTTTCATGGTTTTCACTTGTTTTTCAAGAAAAACGTCAAAATATTGACGTCCTTAAAAAATCACCCGTTCGTGCGGAACCTTGCGCCAGATTAAAACTATAAGTAGTATTGCATAAAACCGGGTATTTTTATAATAGAATACATGATGCGCGAAATAGTACAACTTAAATGGAGCGTGTGGTGCTTATAATAGCGCGAGACCAAAACGTTTCTTTCACGTTTTTCACTTGTTTTTCGGGAAAAAACGTCATAAAATTGACGCTTCGAAAAAAAATTCCATACGGGCAATATGATGTTCTCTGATAAAACTATAAGTCGTATTTGTTAAAATCGAGTATCTTTTAAAAGTTGACATGTTGCGCAAGGTAGTGCAACAAAAAAATAGGCGCATAGCGCTAATGACCGAAAAATATATCCCGTATCTTTCATGGTTTTCACTTGTTTTTCAAGAAAAACGTCAAAATATTGACGTCCTTAAAAAATCACCCGTTCGTGCGGAACCTTGCGCCAGATTAAAACTATAAGTAGTATTGCATAAAACCGGGTATTTTATAATAGAATACATGATGCGCGAAATAGTACAACTTAAATGGAGCGTGTGGTGCTTATAATAGCGCGAGACCAAAACGTTTCTTTCACGTTTTTCACTTGTTTTTCGGGAAAAACGTCATAAAATTGACGCTTCGAAAAAAAATTCCATAACGGGCAATATGATGTTCTCTGATAAAACTATAAGTCGTATTTGTTAAAATCGAGTATCTTTTAAAAGTTGACATGTTGCGCAAGGTAGTGCAACAAAAAATAGGCGCATAGCGCTAATGACCGAAAAAATATATCCCGATATCTTTCATGGTTTTCACTTGTTTTTCAAGAAAAACGTCAAAATATTGACGTCCTTGAAAAATCACCCGTTCGTGCGGAACCTTGCGCCAGATTAAAACTATAAGTAGTATTGCATAAAACCGGGTATTTTATAATAGAATACATGATGCGCGAAATAGTACAACTTAAATGGAGCGTGTGGTGCTTATAATAGCGCGAGACCAAAACGTTTCTTTCACGTTTTTCACTTGTTTTTCGGGAAAAACGTCATAAAATTGACGCTTCGAAAAAAAAATTCCATACGGGCAATATGATGTTCTCTGATAAAACTATAAGTCGTATTTGTTAAAATCGAGCTATCTTTTAAAAGTTGACATGTTGCGCAAGGTAGTGCAACAAAAAATAGGCGCATAGCGCTAATGACCGAAAAATATATCCCGATATCTTTCATGGTTTTCACTTGTTTTTCAAGAAAAAACGTCAAAATATTGACGTCCTTAAAAAATCACCCGTTCGTGCGGAACCTTGCGCCAGATTAAAACTATAAGTAGTATTGCATAAAACCGGGTATTTTATAATAGAATACATGATGCGCGAAATAGTACAACTTAAATGGAGCGTGTGGTGCTTATAATAGCGCGAGACCAAAACGTTTCTTTCACGTTTTTCACTTGTTTTTCGGGAAAAACGTCATAAAATTGACGCTTCGAAAAAAAATTCCATACGGGCAATATGATGTTCTCTGATAAAACTATAAGTCGTATTTGTTAAAATCGAGTATCTTTTAAAAGTTGACATGTTGCGCAAGGTAGTGCAACAAAAAATAGGCGCATAGCGCTAATGACCGAAAAATATATCCCGATATCTTTCATGGTTTTCACTTGTTTTTCAAGAAAAAACGTCAAAATATTGACGTCCTTAAAAAATCACCCGTTCGTGCGGAACCTTGCGCCAGATTAAAACTATAAGTAGTATTGCATAAAACCGGGTATTTTATAATAGAATACATGATGCGCGAAATAGTACAACTTAAATGGAGCGTGTGGTGCTTATAATAGCGCGAGACCAAAACGTTTCTTTCACGTTTTTCACCTTGTTTTTCGGGAAAAACGTCATAAAATTGACGCTTCGAAAAAAAATTCCATACGGGCAATATGATGTTCTCTGATAAAACTATAAGTCGTATTTGTTAAAATCGAGTATCTTTTAAAAGTTGACATGTTGCGCAAGGTAGTGCAACAAAAAATAGGCGCATAGCGCTAATGACCGAAAAATATATCCCGATATCTTTCATGGTTTTCACTTGTTTTTCAAGAAAAACGTCAAAATATTGACGTCCTTAAAAAATCACCCGTTCGTGCGGAACCTTGCGCCAGATTAAAACTATAAGTAGTATTGCATAAAACCGGGTATTTTTATAATAGAATACATGATGCGCGAAATAGTACAACTTAAATGGAGCGTGTGGTGCTTATAATAGCGCGAGACCAAAACGTTTCTTTCACGTTTTTCACTTGTTTTTCGGGAAAAAACGTCATAAAATTGACGCTTCGAAAAAAAATTCCATACGGGCAATATGATGTTCTCTGATAAAACTATAAGTCGTATTTGTTAAAATCGAGTATCTTTTAAAAGTTGACATGTTGCGCAAGGTAGTGCAACAAAAAATAGGCGCATAGCGCTAATGACCGAAAAATATATCCCGATATCTTTCATGGTTTTCACTTGTTTTTCAAGAAAAACGTCAAAATATTGACGTCCTTAAAAAATCACCCGTTCGTGCGGAACCTTGCGCCAGATTAAAACTATAAGTAGTATTGCATAAAACCGGGTATTTTATAATAGAATACATGATGCGCGAAATAGTACAACTTAAATGGAGCGTGTGGTGCTTATAATAGCGCGAGACCAAAACGTTTCTTTCACGTTTTTTCACTTGTTTTTCGGGAAAAAACGTCATAAAATTGACGCTTCGAAAAAAAATTCCATACGGGCAATATGATGTTCTCTGATAAAACTATAAGTCGTATTTGTTAAAATCGAGTATCTTTTAAAAGTTGACATGTTGCGCAAGGTAGTGCAACAAAAAATAGGAGCATAGCGCTAATGACCGAAAAATATATCCCGATATCTTTCATGGTTTTCACTTGTTTTTCAAGAAAAACGTCAAAATATTGACGTCCCTAAAAAATCACCCGTTCGTGCGGAACCTTGCGCCAGATTAAAACTATAAGTAGTATTGCATAAAACCGGGTATTTTATAATAGAATACATGATGCGCGAAATAGTACAACTTAAATGGAGCGTGTGGTGCTTATAATAGCGCGAGACCAAAACGTTTCTTTCACGTTTTTCACTTGTTTTTCGGGAAAAACGTCATAAAATTGACGCTTCGAAAAAAAATTCCATACGGGCAATATGATGTTCTCTGATAAAACTATAAGTCGTATTTGTTAAAATCGAGTATCTTTTAAAAGTTGACATGTTGCGCAAGGTAGTGCAACAAAAAATAGGCGCATAGCGCTAATGACCGAAAAATATATCCCGATATCTTTCATGGTTTTCACTTGTTTTTCAAGAAAAACGTCAAAATATTGACGTCCTTAAAAAATCACCCGTTCGTGCGGAACCTTGCGCCAGATTAAAACTATAAGTAGTATTGCATAAAACCGGGTATTTTATAATAGAATACATGATGCGCGAAATAGTACAACTTAAATGGAGCGTGTGGTGCTTATAATAGCGCGAGACCAAAACGTTTCTTTCACGTTTTTCACTTGTTTTTCGGGAAAAACGTCATAAAATTGACGCTTCGAAAAAAAATTCCATACGGGCAATATGATGTTCTCTGATAAAACTATAAGTCGTATTTGTTAAAATCGAGTATCTTTTAAAAGTTGACATGTTGCGCAAGGTAGTGCAACAAAAAAATAGGCGCATAGCGCTAATGACCGAAAAATATATCCCGATATCTTTCATGGTTTTCACTTGTTTTTCAAGAAAAACGTCAAAATATTGACGTCCTTAAAAAATCACCCGTTCGTGCGGAACCTTGCGCCAGATTAAAACTATAAGTAGTATTGCATAAAACCGGGTATTTTATAATAGAATACATGATGCGCGAAATAGTACAACTTAAATGGAGCGTGTGGTGCTTATAATAGCGCGAGACCAAAACGTTTCTTTCACGTTTTTCACTTGTTTTTCGGGAAAAACGTCATAAAATTGACGCTTCGAAAAAAAATTCCATACGGGCAATATGATGTTCTCTGATAAAACTATAAGTCGTATTTGTTAAAATCGAGTATCTTTTAAAAGTTGACATGTTGCGCAAGGTAGTGCAACAAAAAATAGGCGCATAGCGCTAATGACCGAAAAATATATCCCGATATCTTTCATGGTTTTCACTTGTTTTTCAAGAAAAACGTCAAAATATTGACGTCCTTAAAAAATCACCCGTTCGTGCGGAACCTTGCGCCAGATTAAAACTATAAGTAGTATTGCATAAAACCGGGTATTTTATAATAGAATACATGATGCGCGAAATAGTACAACTTAAATGGAGCGTGTGGTGCTTATAATAGCGCGAGACCAAAACGTTTCTTTCACGTTTTTCACTTGTTTTTCGGGAAAAACGTTCATAAAATTGACGCTTCGAAAAAAAATTCCATACGGGCAATATGATGTTCTCTGATAAAACTATAAGTCGTATTTGTTAAAATCGAGTATCTTTTAAAAGTTGACATGTTGCGCAAGGTAGTGCAACAAAAAATAGGCGCATAGCGCCTAATGACCGAAAAATATATCCCGATATCTTTCATGGTTTTCACTTGTTTTTCAAGAAAAACGTCAAAATATTGACGTCCTTAAAAAATCACCCGTTCGTGCGGAACCTTGCGCCAGATTAAAACTATAAGTAGTATTGCATAAAACCGGGTATTTTATAATAGAATACATGATGCGCGAAATAGTACAACTTAAATGGAGCGTGTGGTGCTTATAATAGCGCGAGACCAAAACGTTTCTTTCACGTTTTTCACTTGTTTTTCGGGAAAAACGTCATAAAATTGACGCTTCGAAAAAAAATTCCATACGGGCAATATGATGTTCTCTGATAAAAACTATAAGTCGTATTTGTTAAAATCGAGTATCTTTTAAAAGTTGACATGTTGCGCAAGGTAGTGCAACAAAAAATAGGCGCATAGCGCTAATGACCGAAAAATATATCCCGATATCTTTCATGGTTTTCACTTGTTTTTCAAGAAAAAACGTCAAAATATTGACGTCCTTAAAAAATCACCCGTTCGTGCGGAACCTTGCGCCAGATTAAAACTATAAGTAGTATTGCATAAAACCGGGTATTTTATAATAGAATACATGATGCGCGAAATAGTACAACTTAAATGGAGCGTGTGGTGCTTATAATAGCGCGAGACCAAAACGTTTCTTTCACGTTTTTCACTTGTTTTTCGGGAAAAAACGTCATAAAATTGACGCTTCGAAAAAAAATTCCATACGGGCAATATGATGTTCTCTGATAAAACTATAAGTCGTATTTGTTAAAATCGAGTATCTTTTAAAAGTTGACATGTTGCGCAAGGTAGTGCAACAAAAAATAGGCGCATAGCGCTAATGACCGAAAAATATATCCCGA
This sequence comes from Arcuatula senhousia, assembly GCA_963971305.1. Classification (NCBI taxonomy): domain Eukaryota; kingdom Metazoa; phylum Mollusca; class Bivalvia; order Mytilida; family Mytilidae; genus Arcuatula; species Arcuatula senhousia. The sequence goes on from CAXARO010001404.1 coordinate 91,628, forward strand.
TATCTTTCATGGTTTTCACTTGTTTTTCAAGAAAAACGTCAAAATATTGACGTCCTTAAAAAATCACCCGTTCGTGCGGAACCTTGCGCCAGATTAAAACTATAAGTAGTATTGCATAAAACCGGGTATTTTATAATAGAATACATGATGCGCGAAATAGTACAACTTAAATGGAGCGTGTGGTGCTTATAATAGCGCGAGACCAAAACGTTTCTTTCACGTTTTTCACTTGTTTTTCGGGAAAAACGTCATAAAATTGACGCTTCGAAAAAAAATTCCATACGGGCAATATGATGTTCTCTGATAAAACTATAAGTCGTATTTGTTAAAATCGAGTATCTTTTAAAAGTTGACATGTTGCGCAAGGTAGTGCAACAAAAAATAGGCGCATAGCGCTAATGACCGAAAAATATATCCCGATATCTTTCATGGTTTTCACTTGTTTTTCAAGAAAAACGTCAAAATATTGACGTCCTTAAAAAATCACCCGTTCGTGCGGAACCTTGCGCCAGATTAAAACTATAAGTAGTATTGCATAAAACCGGGTATTTTATAATAGAATACATGATGCGCGAAATAGTACAACTTAAATGGAGCGTGTGGTGCTTATAATAGCGCGAGACCAAAACGTTTTCTTTCACGTTTTTCACTTGTTTTTCGGGAAAAACGTCATAAAATTGACGCTTCGAAAAAAAATTCCATACGGGCAATATGATGTTCTCTGATAAAACTATAAGTCGTATTTGTTAAAATCGAGTTATCTTTTAAAAGTTGACATGTTGCGCAAGGTAGTGCAACAAAAAATAGGCGCATAGCGCTAATGACCGAAAAATATATCCCGATATCTTTCATGGTTTTCACTTGTTTTTCAAGAAAAACGTCAAAATATTGACGTCCTTAAAAAAATCACCCGTTCGTGCGGAACCTTGCGCCAGATTAAAACTATAAGTAGTATTGCATAAAACCGGGTATTTTATAATAGAATACATGATGCGCGAAATAGTACAAACTTAAATGGAGCGTGTGGTGCTTATAATAGCGCGAGACCAAAACGTTTCTTTCACGTTTTTCACTTGTTTTTCGGGAAAAACGTCATAAAATTGACGCTTCGAAAAAAAATTCCATACGGGCAATATGATGTTCTCTGATAAAACTATAAGTCGTATTTGTTAAAATCGAGTATCTTTTAAAAGTTGACATGTTGCGCAAGGTAGTGCAACAAAAAAATAGGCGCATAGCGCTAATGACCGAAAAATATATCCCGATATCTTTCATGGTTTTCACTTGTTTTTCAAGAAAAAACGTCAAAATATTGACGTCCTTAAAAAATCACCCGTTCGTGCGGAACCTTGCGCCAGATTAAAACTATAAGTAGTATTGCATAAAACCGGGTATTTTATAATAGAATACATGATGCGCGAAATAGTACAACTTAAATGGAGCGTGTGGTGCTTATAATAGCGCGAGACCAAAACGTTTCTTTCACGTTTTTCACTTGTTTTTTCGGGAAAAACGTCATAAAATTGACGCTTCGAAAAAAAATTCCATACGGGCAATATGATGTTCTCTGATAAAACTATAAGTCGTATTTGTTAAAATCGAGTATCTTTTAAAAGTTGACATGTTGCGCAAGGTAGTGCAACAAAAAAATAGGCGCATAGCGCTAATGACCGAAAAATATATCCCGATATCTTTCATGGTTTTCACTTGTTTTTCAAGAAAAAACGTCAAAATATTGACGTCCTTAAAAAATCACCCGTTCGTGCGGAACCTTGCGCCAGATTAAAACTATAAGTAGTATTGCATAAAACCGGGTATTTTATAATAGAATACATGATGCGCGAAATAGTACAACTTAAATGGAGCGTGTGGTGCTTATAATAGCGCGAGACCAAAACGTTTCTTTCACGTTTTTCACTTGTTTTTTCGGGAAAAACGTCATAAAATTGACGCTTCGAAAAAAAATTCCATACGGCAATATGATGTTCTCTGATAAAACTATAAGTCGTATTTGTTAAAATCGAGTATCTTTTAAAAGTTGACATGTTGCGCAAGGTAGTGCAACAAAAAATAGGCGCATAGCGCTAATGACCGAAAAATATATCCCGATATCTTTCATGGTTTTCACTTGTTTTTCAAGAAAAACGTCAAAATATTGACGTCCTTAAAAAATCACCCGTTCGTGCGGAACCTTGCGCCAGATTAAAAACTATAAGTAGTATTGCATAAAACCGGGTATTTTATAATAGAATACATGATGCGCGAAATAGTACAACTTAAATGGAGCGTGTGGTGCTTATAATAGCGCGAGACCAAAAACGTTTCTTTCACGTTTTTCACTTGTTTTTCGGGAAAAACGTCATAAAATTGACGCTTCGAAAAAAAATTCCATACGGGCAATATGATGTTCTC
>CAXARO010001405.1:0-139428 GCA_963971305.1 Arcuatula senhousia
TGCATACCAAGTTTCATCCACCTAGGAATTATAGTATTAGATATAAAGGTAATCATAAAACCTTACCCAGCCTATTATAATGTATTGAAAATTGTCAAAGTTGCTCAACCGGAAAATCAAGGTCAAGGTCAAAAGATGGGGATGCAGATGTACTAAGCTACTACTGGGGCACATGCATACGAAGTTTCATACACCTAGGACTTATAGTTCTTGACTTACCCAAGATTTTTAACGCCGCCGCCGTAGCCGCGCCACCAGTAAAGCCATACCTTAGTCTCCTTTTTGCTTCGCAAAGGCGAGACAAAAAGCAGTTTAATAAGAATATTTAATGTGTAAATTGTTAAATAAATATGCCACCACTCAAACCTCACTAATTATATAAATTAAGAAAAACCATACAGGTTGTTAATTATTTTTATGGCCCACAGGTACTTGTGACATTTGATCATTATTAACAAATTCCAAAATGAAATTGCATGTTCATATTTTTTGCTCGAGCAGGGGGAGGTCCAATGCGCTGTGGGACCACCCCTGCATCTGCCACTGGGATGGACTGGTGATAGCTTTAAAATTGTGATTTTAGCAAATTTTTGAACAATTGTTCAAGAGTAGTAGCTCAGCCAAAAATTCCTGGACCAGAATAAAACTTAAAACTTGCTTTATTACTCATCATAATAGATCCTTATAAACAAACAGCTCAACATCATCAAGCATTTAGAAAAAAGTGTGGAAATCTGTGATTATAGCAGAATTTTTAATGTCCAAATCCCATAACTCGGCAAAAAATTACTAGACCACAATGAAACTTCAAACTTGTTTTGTAACTGATCATACATGGAGTTGACATACAAACAAGAAGACAATAATATGCATGTGTATTTGCATTGAGGATGACGATCAGGTGCAGCATATAACAATGTAACATGTTAACAATGTTTAATGGAGCTGTGTCCACAAGATTGTATGACCGACTACTGATCAAAGACCATTACTCAGTCCCTAAATTGCTAGGGACAATGAAACTAGTACAGTTCCATGTAAAATTAAGAAAACTGGTGGCACATCACTATCTCAGATCTTCAATAATTCTTGATTTTAAGTTGATTTTGGCAAAATAAAAAGGATACGGACAGTTATTCATTTCAATTTTACAAATTACAGAGATATTATTTCTACATAATTATCAATTTTTCATAGAAGCCTATGTAAAATGTTGGATTTTGATAATCATTTTCTCAAAACGTCATGATCTCTTTGTATATTTTCATGTATTTTTGATTTTTTATGTGAATTTACTGCAATAGCTACTAATAAAATAGTTGTGAAAATGTATTTTAAATTTCAATGAAATGTATAGGAAATAATAAATGCAAAAAATTGGAGGGAAAAATTTCCCATACTTCTTTCATATACAAATCAACTAAATAATAGTAATTTTTGTAACTGTATTTTCCAGCTATTTTTTGTTGGGATAATATTGAATTGGTCATTACTAGTTCAAAAACGTGTATAGTTATAGAGAAGATGATTGTAGTTTTCTGAAAATTCAGATCTAGTTTTCAATATTTTACATAGATTATATTGGCAAAATGGGCCAAAGTAAAAGAATATAAATTCCACATAGGGGGTTTTAAAAACCAAAATCTCAAATTTTGTGAGATAAATATTAAATTTGGTCTATTTAGAACCAATATCTTTCATTTAAGGGAGTACGAGCATCAGAAACTGAAGATTTTCGGGATTCTCGGCTTTTATCCATTCAAATGCATTAAAAAAATTCCAACATGGTTTCCTAATATTAAATTTTGTTCATTACTAATTAGAGAAGGTCCTAAAAAACTCCTTTTGAAATTTTCTACCAATTCTAATTATAATTTCTATGTTAAAACAGAAAAAGAATTTTCAATATATTTCCTTTGAAAAATCCAGAGAAGATTTTTTCCCGCCATATTTTTCGGTGCTTATATCTTAACAAGAGGCTCCCAGGAGCCTGAATCGCTCACCTGATTTCTATGGCCTAAAGCCCTGATTGAGCTGAAGCAATATTATATTGAAACAAACTTTCCTGTCTTCAAAAACAGTTTTTTTTAATTGTAAAATCATAAAAACAAACACAGTAAAAATGATCAATTTTCACCTTTTAAGGGAAATAACTCCTAAATAAATACTCCTACAAGGTTAACCCTATTACATATTTTGTAGATTTTGATGTTCTTTACAATATGCAATTTAAATTTCACTGATATCTCAAACCGTTTATCAGATATTCGATAAACTAAGTTGAAAATTAAGAAAAAATCTGGAAAAAGGGCAATAACTCCTACATGGGTTGCCAGATCTTCTTCAATATTTTAGGGTAGATAGATCTTGACATGCTGATCACTTTTACCCCCTACAAGAATTTTGATATTTGTGACCGTTTTAGAGTTACTTGCAAATAACTGCAGTTTACCCCTATGTTCTATTTTTAGCCACCGCGGCCATGTTTTTCGAAAAATCAAAAATCCAAGCATTAATTAAAGTTTGTTTTTGCCATGAGCAAAAACGATGTCTCCCCCGTTCCCCCATTTATAGTTATGGGGGAGATTTCTGACTGTAAACCTATTTACATTATGGTGTACTACCTTCATGCCAAGTTTTGTAAAATTCTGTCCAAAGGTTTCAGAAGAGTTGCAAAGATGAAAATTTAAAATTTTAAGTTCAAAGGGCCATAACTCCCACAAAAATTGATGGATCAAAAATTCCTGGTAGTATGCACAACTACATATCATGTACTACCTTTATGCCAAGTTTTATAAAATTCCCTTCAGTAGTTTCAGAGGAGTTGCGCTGACAAGATGAAAATAGTGATTTTCAGCCATTTTTCTAAGTTCAAAGGGCCATAACTCACACCAAAATTGACGAATCAAAATTTTCTGGTAGTATGCACATCTACATATGGTGTACTACCTACATACCAAGTTTCGTGAAATTCGGTCCTGTAGTTTCAGAGGAGTTGCCCTGACAAACTTTGTGATGGACAGACGCACGGACAGGACAAAAACAATATGTCTCCCCACCAAAGTGGGGGAAGACATAATTTACAAACTGTACCCTAAAGAACAACCATACCAAGTTTGGTTGCAATTGGACTTATGGTGTCAGAGGAGTTACGTTTGAAAGTACTTATTCTGATTACTAAAACACAGTAAAAATGATCAATTTTAGCCTTTAAAGGGAAATAACTCCTATAATAAATCATCCTACAAGGCTAACCCAAGTACATTTTTCGTAGATCTTGATATTCATTACAATATGCAATTTAAGTTTCACTGATATCTCAAACCGTTTATGAGATATTCAATAAATTAAGTTGAAATTTAAGAAAAAATCCGGAAAAAAGGCAATAACTCCTACATGGGTTGCCAGATCTTCTTCAAAATTTTAGGGTAGATAGATCTTGACATGCTAATCACTTTTACCCCCTACAAGAATTTTGATATCTGTGACCGTTTTTGAGTTATTTGCAAAAAACTGCAATTTACCCCTATATTCTATTTTTAGCTACGGCGGCCATGTTTTTAAAAAAATCAAATATCCAAGCATCAGTTTTGTAAACCATACCCTAAAGATCAACCACACCAAGTTTGGTTGCAATTGGATTTACAGTGTCAGAGGAGTTAATGTTTGAAAGTACTTATTCTGATTACTAAAACACAGTAAAAATGATAAATTTTCGCCTTTAAAGGGAAATAACTCCTATAATAAATCATCCTACAAGGCTAACCCAATTACATTTTTCGTAGATCTTGATATTCTTTACAATATGCAATTTAAATTTCACTGATATCTCAAACCGTTTATGAGATATTCAATAAACTAAGTTGAAATTTAAGAAAAAATCCGAAAAAGGGCAATAACTCCTACATGGGTTGCTGTATCTTCTTCAAAATTTCAGAGTAGATAGATCTTGACAAGTTGATCACTTTTGCTCGCTGCCAGAATTTTGATATCTGTGACCGTTTTTGAGTTATTTGCAAAAAACTGCAATTTCCCCTATGTTCTATTTTTAGCCATGGCGGCCATGTTTTTTGAAAAATCAAAAATCCAAGCATCAGTTTTGTAGCACTAATGCCAATAAGCAAGTGTGCTAAATTTGGTATAAGAGGGATTTATGGTGTCAGAGGAGTTAACGTTTGAAAAGTTTACGGACGGACGACGGATGACGGACGCCCGATGACGGATGAAACAGCTCCATGGTTTTGAAAACTTTTTTCATAAAGTCTAGCTATTTTTAGCTATTCTTTCCCAATTTTCTATTTTAAATAACTTTCAATTACAAAAAATCTCAGGCTTGTACTCCCTTAAACAAATTCTGAGATAACAATGTGCCGTTATGATATTGCAAATTTCTGAATTTTACATGGAACTGTACTTTAAAATATAATACTAACCTCTTTGACATACCCAGCCAGACATAGGTATCCTAAAAATCCTATAACATATTTGTTTTTGTTTTCCCTCCCACAATTGTCACATTGAATGTAAAGTGTGGGAGGTAAAGCATCTATATCTGTTGATATTGCATCAATTAAGCATGTTATAGTCAGATTAGGATCATGAGGCCACTGAAGAAGATCTGTGTAAAGATGGAGTCTTCTGTGATGCACTAGACAGCCTGTGATATGGGTCTTAAGTGCAGCACTTCCAGACTGAAAAAAGACAATATCATATATTTAAGTATTTATACAGTCTTTTTAAATATGCATTATAAGACAAAGAACATCACCTATATCGCATACCCTATATCACACCCCCTATAACGCACCCCTTTACCCTATATCGCACCCCGACATTCGGAACAAAATATCAATAATATACCTACAATAAAAATATCAATATATTTTTAACTTTTGCCTAAAATATATGATATAATGAACATTACATGGTAAAATCTGCATCACATGCTGTATTAACCCTCGACCTATATCAAACCTCGGGCCTTTGGCCCTCAGCATGATATAGGTGTCTAGGGTAAATATAGCATGAGATACAGATTTTGCCATGTATTATTCAGTATATAATACTATTTGATATCTGGTGCACTAATTAACCCTGGATTTTATATAGGAATTTGCTCACACAGTGGGGTCTCCATTTCATATAAAATCCTCTTGGTATTTTATTACAATTTTATGTGCTTGAGAACAGATTAATGATGACAATAATGACCAAGACTGAACTGCAAGATGAGGTCATAATTTTGAGATTTCAATATTCAGCAGAAAATTAACAGGACACTAAAATCAAGTTTTCCGTATAAAACAAAACACATACAGCACTGGTATTAAACTGATGTACGTAAGATGGCGGAAGTAAAAAGTGGCAAAATTTGAATTTAGATTAGTTCATATCCTATCAAGTTTTGATAAATATTATTAAGTCAAAGATTAATAATTGTATGTTCCTTTATTGTTCTGATTTGTAAAATACGTTTATTTCAGGACAATACACGAGTTATACGACTCTGAAAAAACATACGTGATGTACGTAACTCATAAAATTATTTTTGATTGATGTCCGTAATTTTCTTATATGATGTATGTAACTGTGAAATTAACTCGTAGCTTCACAACCAAAGAGCTAACCATAATAAAGAAATGGAGCAGTCGCACACGACAGCTAATCCCCTCAACCGTCAATGATTTTAAGTATTTTTATGTAAATTTAAAAGTTTTCTACAAGTTAAACCAAAACTTTAACCCAAGTCATTCATGCAGAAAATGTAGGTCAAGGTGACCTAATTTTGCTACGGATGCTGATTACTATCCATGATGTACCCACTGACCCAATATCATCTCTCCATCACTTGAGGTTGCTGAGATATGGACCTTAACCAAAACTTTAACCAGAGTCATTCATGCGAAAAAATGTAGGTCAAGGTGACCTAATTTTGATACAGATGCTGGTTACTATCCATGATGTACCCACTGACCCAATATCACCCTCTATCTCTTGCAGTTGCTGAGATATGGACTTAAACCAAAACTTTACCCCAAGTCATTCATGTGGAAAATGTAGGTCAAGGTGACCTAACTTTGATACGGATGCTGATTACTATCCATGATGTACCCACTGACCCAATATCATCTCTCTATCACTTGCAGTTGCTGAGATATGGACCTTAACCAAAACGTTAACCCGAGTCATTCATGCAGAAAATAGGTCAAGGACACATAATTTTGGTACTGATGCTGGTTACTTTCCACGATGTACCCACTGACCCAATATCATCTCTCTATCACTTGTAGTTGCTGAGATATGGACCTTAACCAAAACTTTAACCTGAGCCATTCATGCGGAAAATATAGGTCAAGGTCATAAAATTTTGGTACTGATGCTGACTCCCATCAAAGATGTACCTACTGACCAAAGATCATCCCTCTATGATGTTTAGTTTCTAAGTTATTGACAAAACAAAAACTATTACATACTTAGGTACTTGCGTACGAACGAACCAAACGCTATATCCCCTCCCCAACTCCGTTGGGCTCGGGGATAATGAAAGCTGGAAGCCGGTGCGCGTCGGACTACTAACACTAAGGTTCGGGTTGAATATTTCATGGACCAATTTTCCTACTCTCTTTCGACACCATTGACGAGGATGGTCTCGAGAAACGACGGAAGGGACGAAAAAAGTTGTCCCGTGTATGGGTAGAGCAATACCACATGCATGTTTTTAAAGCTCCGTTTGTAGAGTAAGATAAGAGTGGGCTCAATGGGGGCCGCTATGTACAAGGTTCACACTCGCAAATCGCCAACTGGAGGGGACATAAGCTTAGCTTGTTTCCCTATCCAGTATAAATAAATACGTTTAAACTATTGAACCGTTAGACTTGAACAAATGCCAGGCGCATTTTTGGCAACATAATAGAAGGGGCGGACAGGACATCGTCTTCTCCTTTCTCCCGCCCATTTTTCTCCTTCCTCTCTCCCCCGTTCTAAGCTTTCCCTCTAAATATTGTTCCCCCGCCCCTATTTCTCCCAATTGACCTTGCGTCCCCTCCCATTTTATATCATCATTTCATGTTCATTTCTTCACCCCTTTCATGTTCATCTTCCTCGTATTGATGAAATACCGTCGATAGAGAGGAAAACACCAAATCCCTCACTCCTTTGGTACTCCATGCAGGTTAGCAAATTAACAACGTAAACTTAAAGTGATAACATTTTCTTATACTTTTACAAAAACTATTTACAAAATGTTCCGTGGACAGCGAAGAGTGGACAGACACGATTTATGCCTAGTTGAAAATGTGCGATTTAATATAAAATTGCCAACGAAAACCCCACCAGGTAATAAGTTGATGTACGGTGGTATCAAATCTCGAATTAATGTGAAAAGTATCGATAATGGCATTCAAACTGACGTTTTTTGTTGTAAAAAAAATCAACATTTTTTTAGTTACGTACATCAATTTTGGTGCAAGCTGTAAAGTTACGTACATCATATGTTGAAGTTACGTACATCACTTTACTTTTTTTCCGCACTCAATACAGCAAATTTACTGTAGTATCGAGAAAAAGTTTGATATATAAAGAAACTATCGACATAGGAGGGCGTTTTTTCCTTGTACAGTGTATTTCTTATTGTTTTCTAAATCACAGAAATGCCACTAATATAAATCACCTTTCTCGGCGCTATCTTGGGATATGTAACTTAAGTTACGTACATCAGTTTAATACCAGTGATACAGTAGAGTTCCTTTATAACAAACAAGCATATAACAAAATCAGGCTTTCGTTAATTTTTACAAGTCACTGACAGCTCTTAATTTATTTTTTATTTTAATTTTAGTGACAATCAATATTTGTGTCACTTTTTTCTTGTTTTGTCATAAGAAATTGTTATTAAATAAAGTTTGAATCTTCATTATTATGAGTTGATATACCAAAACATCAAAATTAGCAAATAACATTTACACCCTATGCTTTACTTAATTTAAAGGGAGATAATTAACTTACAAAAGGCAATGAGTACCAAACGGGCATTCATGTCTCATTAATCCAACAAAACAAAGACAAAACCAGTACACAACCAAGATCAAACACGAAACAAGAAAACACATAACACATTCAAACCTTCAAAGATATAGCGAAGTTCCACATGAGTGAAAGTGAACTCAGGTGGTCCGGAAGAGTAAGCAATTCCTGCATTTGTTTTTGCTGCAGCACACCCATCACTATAGCCAGCCAGAAGTATGGAATGACGAATCAAATAAAAGGAGAATGTAAAAACCTCTATGACAAACCAACACCTTTACTCATCTGTGAGACCGATGTACTATATTTGTCTACGAGTACATGATGTCTACCATAGAACTTTTTAGTGACAATACCAACCTATGAGCAACATAATCCTGTGACAGCAACTTTTGTGTCAAGGGAAATGCTCTGTCCAGGAAATTCTGTGTCTGTTATAATGAACGAAACTTATAACAAAATACATTTGTCGGTCCCCTGAGCTTTGTTATAAAATAACTATACTGTACTAGTTATTTTGGAAATTATATTACCCAATTTCACTTTAAAACATTTTCCTGAGTGCAGAAATTGACAAAAAAAGAACTTAACAAGAGAGTGGCAACATAAAACAAGAAGCTCCCAGGAGCCTGAATCGCTCAACTGACATCTACTTGCAAAGTGTAATTCCCTTATTAGACTAAAGATTCATGCATGAAACAGTCTTTTTCTGTCTTAAAAGTTTTCTTTTAGATAAGTAAAAATATACCAAAAAATATCAAAAAAGGGCAATAACTCCTACATGGTTCAGATCATTCAAACTTTCATTATTGGTTGAGATTAGTATTTGTGCAAAGAGCAATTTACTAACATCTGACATGCATCTGCATAGAAATTAAATGAGACTATAAGTGAGATGAAAGAACAGACCAAAAAACTATATAACCCATTTTTACCTTTGGTCTTGTCCATCCTTTGAAATGTGGAATATTAGTTTTGGACTGATCCATTCCATCCACAATCAAGCTCATGAATTCATTAGGCTTCATCTTTGCCTCTGCTTTTTTTCTGTAGTAATCATGGCGTTCTTGTCTAAATATATTAATTAACATTAATATAATGTCAGGTCTGTGTATTTAAAAGTACTAATAGAACTATGATGAAGTTCTTGTACAGATATTCATAGGTACATGTAATTATGTATTTACACTGAGTAATTACATGTATAAATAATGTAATACATTCATGACATAATTGTTTACAATGCATAATAATAAATGAAAAAGAAAATTAAAGTTTGCTTTTGCCATGAACAAAAACGATGTCTTCCCCCGTTCCCCCATTTATAGTTATTGGGGAGATTTCTGACTGTAAACCTATCTACATTATGGTGTACTACCTTCATGACAAGTTTTGTAAAATTCTGTCCAAACGTTTCAGAAGAGTTGCATCCACAAGATGAAAATTTTAAATTTTAAGATCAAAGGGCCATAACTCCCACAAAAATTGACAGATAAAAAATTCCTGGTAGTATGCACAACTACATATGGTGTGCTACCTTCATGCCAAGTTTTATAAAATTCCCTTCAGTACTTTCAGAGGAGTTGCGCTGACAAGATGAAAATAGTGATTTTCATCAATTGTTCTAAGTTCAAAGGGCCATAACTCCCACAAAAATTGATGGAACAAAAATTCCTGGTAGTATGAACAACTAAATATCATGTACTACCTACATACCAAGTTTCATGAAATTCGGTCCAGTAGTTTCAGAGGAGTTGCACTGACAAGATGAAAATAGTGATTTTCAGCCATTTTTTAAAGTTCAAAGGGCCATAACTCCCACAAAAATTGACGAATCAAAAAATCCTAATATGCACAACTACATATGGTGTACTACCTACATACCAAGTTTCGTGAAATTCGGTCCAGTAGTTTCAGAGGAGTTGCGCTGACAAACTTTGTGACGGACAGACGGACGGACAGAACAAAAACAATATGTCTCCCCACCAAAGTGGGGGGAGACATAAAAATATATATATAAATAAAAGTGTCATTATAACCAGAACTAATTAAGGAGGTACTTGAACCATATGTCAAAATTTTTTCTCCAGTAAATTTTCCTCTAAATTTGTAAATAGACAGGTCTTTCAATGAACTTTGAAAAATCGACAAGAAAAAAGTATGCTTCTGAGTTCGTTTTCAAGAGACGAGGCTTCAAAGATCAGCATATTTACATTGAAATGTTAAAGAAAGTTAACTATTTTTATTCAAAATTAAATAAATAAAAAAATCTGTCCAGTAAAAATTTGTAAATTTTTGATATTATATCCAGCTTTCAAAGTGCTTCACAAAAATCAAAAGAAAAATGGGTGGTTCTGAGTTAGTTTTTCCAATATAATAAAAAATATGTCAAAAATCTAGCAAAAATGGCAAAAATTGGCACAAATTATCTCCCTTTGCAAAAGTATGGTTTTATTGAATTTTCATTGAAGTAGACCATATAAAGTAAAAATTAAACAACTTTTTGATAGAAAATTTTTATGTGAAATGAATAAACTGTAAAGTATTAGAAAATATGCAACATTTGATCAAAACTTTGAAAATATTGTTAATAATTGAAACCTTACTGGATATAATAGTTTGAACGTTTGAATAAATTTTTGGCTGGTCATGTGACCACGTTAGAGTACCTCCTTAAGTTGTATTTCACTATTGCTTTCATGCTATGTTGTATAAACCTAAAGATTGCTATATACCTAAAACATGAAAGTACCAGTAAAATACAACTGATAATTCTGGATATAATTCCATACTTAATTAAAGTTTGTTTTTTCCATGAGCAAAAACAATGTCTCCCCCCGTTCCCCATTTATAGTTTTTAGGGACATTTCTCACAGTAAACCCATCTATTTTATGGTGTACCACCTTCATGCCAAGTTTTGTAAAATTCTGTTCAAAGGTTTCACAGAAGTTGCATCCACAAGATGAAAGTTATAAATTTTAAGATCAAAGGGTCATAACACAAAAATTGACTGATAAAAAATTCCTGGTAGTATGCACAACTACATATGATGTTCTACCTTTATGCCAAGTTTTATAATATTCCCTTCAGTACTTTCAGAGGAGTTGCGCTGACAAGATGAAAATAGTGATTTTCAGCAATTTTTTCTAAGTTGAAAGGGCCATAACTCCTACAAAAATTGACGGATCAAAAATTCCTGGTAGTATGCTCAACTACATACAGTGTACTACCTTCATGCCAAGTTTTATAAAATTTCCTTCAGTAGTTTCAGAGGAGTTGCGCTGACAAGATGAAAATAGTGATTTTCAGCAATTTTTCTAAGTTCAAAGGGCCATAACTCCCACAAAAACTGACGAATCAAAAATTCCTGGTAGTATGCACAACTTCATATGGTGTACTACCTTCATGCCAAGTTTTATAAAATCCCTTCAGTAGTTTCAGATGAGTTGGACTGACAAGATGAAAAAAGTGATTTTCAGCAATTTTTCTAAGTTCAAAGGGCCATTACTCCCACAAAAATTGAGGGATAAAAAATTCCAGGTAGTATGCACAACTACATATGGTGTACTACCTACATACCAAGTTTAGTGAAATTCAGTTCAGTAGTTTCAGAGGAGTTGCGTTGACTAACTTTGTGACGGACAGACGGACGGATGGACAGGACAAAAACAATATGTCTCCCCACAAAAGTGGGGGGGGAGACATACTAACTTTAATTGACATTGATCTCTATATATATGTATATACGAAAAATATTTAAAACTGTATTATAACAAGAGTGACCTAAAGTATGTCTCGCCTTTCGGCACTATCAGTAAAATTGATTCAATGTTAACTTCCACATGTAGTCATGCATCTATAACACTCATGGAAAAAAAACTTCTTATAAAAAGCCTTTGGCCAATTGTATCCTATTGAAAATTGTCAAAGCCGTTCAACCGGAAAATCAAGGTCAAAGTCAAAAGATGGGGATGCAGATGAACTAAGCTACCACTGGGGAATATGCATACCTAAATTCATCAATTTAGGAATTATAGCTCTTGAGATATGAATGGTGTTCATAAAACCTTACCCAAGATTGTTAATGCTGCCGCCGCCGGTAAAGCAATACCTAAGTCTCGTTTTTGCTTTGCAAAGGTGAGACAAAAATCCAAACTACATTTTACACACAAAAAAATCGATAAATTCCATCACTGGTTTTGAGTTTTCTTGTGAAGCTTTAATAAACATTTACAACAATCTTTAGGTGAATGAAATTAAGTTATAGACTAAGTTACTATTTGTACACTAATAGTAAGACATGACAGTACTAGTGAATTACAGAACAAAACTTTGTATTATATATCTTTAGGGCTGTTCCATTTCAATTGATGTGGGAAGGGGATGTCAATTTTTTGTTTTTCCCTTTGATGGGGGTTTATATTCAATTTTAAAATATTGGTGGTAGGGTCTTTAATTATATATAAATATATATATGCCAATTAATTTCTTGTTATTTCATGACCTCACAATCAGTATCTGACGATGATCTTATCTCCCCCTGCTATTGTATTGTATGCACTTAAACAGAGATTTGGTACATCAGTTTATTTTGAAAATTTTATTTTTTCTTTAGGTAGTGGAGTAAGTAAAGAATCATAAAATGTTGGTAGTGGATGTAAATGTTCTTCTATGTTGGTGCGGAAGGGGGGGTCTCAAATAAAGTTTGCCTCCCTCCCCCTCTTCAATTTAAATGGAGAAGCCCTTATATATACATGTGACAAAGACAATTTATAGCACTCCCAAATTCAAACAAGTACCTCCACGTGCTGAACCATCCTACCAAGTTTCAAATCAATATTATGTTTGGTTTCTGAGAAAAGCTTGACAAAATTATGGAAAGACTTATCATTCTATGTTAACTGTTTTATGTCAAGAATATGATTTGGGGATTGGTTTTGATACTTTTGTATTTATTATAAGTCTTGGGCCAATGCAAGACGGCAAGCAGTGACCTCTGGTCATGTTGAAGACTGCTTGATGTTTTCGGTTGTGATTTTTTGAATTGCTGTTTGTTTATGTTTGTTGTGTCGCATACACTTATTCCACATCTCTATATCGTCTAATTATGTACGGACATGAGTAAACTTTTTATCGCAGGAGCATACAAAATAACAACTGTATATTATGAAATTACTTTCTTCAATCATTCACATACTATTTCAAAAATAAATACTCACAGACTGGAGATGCAATATTTTTATTTTCAGGGATAAATACTTTTTCTTAAGAGATGATCAGAATATTGACATAAAATGAATAACCAATACAAATGATATAGCAGAGTTTTCCTATTAAGTGGATGCAAGAACATAAACTTTATAAACACTGCCTATTTCTACAATCTGACAATGTATAAAACACCTAGTCTTGTCTTTATTTATGTTATTACCTTTGCCTTTCAAGATGAATTTTAAGATCATTCTTCAGCTGTTCTTTTTCTGTGGTATCAGTTAGCTTGAACATTTCCATTTTAAATTTCAAACAAATATCACAAGGGTTTATATTCTTTGTCTAAAAAATACGACAGATGTACATGTATTTTTAAATGGTTGAGTAAAATGAGTTTAACTCCTTAAACATGTACCATAAATTGGGATATTTTGGATGTAGTTTTATTTTGGTTTATTTGCGCCTCTCCCAAATGGACCAAAATTAAACACACCAAAATAAATATTTGTTTTGCTTTTTACAGGAGCGTTAAAAAGTATATTTTATTCCTATTTTACCTTTTCCAGTTATAAAACAATAAATCTTTTTTTTAATCTTAATTAAACAAAACATTAACAGCTTGGATTCATTAAAACTTTGATACGCTTGGGTATGTGAGCTGTCTTTGCGATAATATCCATATTTTAATAAGAACTTCAAAGGTTCTTCAAAGACACTAATTAGTTTGTGTTTTTCAGCTGAATTTCAACTGACATATTAGTTCCACCATCATGATAAGAACAAGATATATCTGTGAGCTAATGCTCACTAGTGATACCCCCGCTTTTATATATATATAAACTGTGACAAAAATTTTGAATATATGTCCCTTATATGCAAAACCTAGGTATTCAGCAAACAGGAAGTATAAAACCTTGGAGCATAAAATCGGTATACACCATATGGGACTAAAGGCTGAAGCTGTAGACCAAATTTCAGAACTCTGGGTCAAGTAGTTTCTGAGGAATCTGTGACGAAAATTTTAATCTATGTCCCCTGTATGTAAAACCTAAGTGTTTGGCAAACAGGAAGTTAATAACCTAGGAGCATAAAATCGATATACACCATATGGGACTATAGGCTGAAGCTGTGGGGAAAAATTCAGAACTCTGCGCCAAGTAGTTTCTGAGGAATCTGTGACAAAATTTTGTTATGGACCGAAGGACAGACAGACAATGGTAAAACAGTATACCCCCACTTCTTCGAAGAGGGGGTATAATAATGAAAAAATATATTTATTTTGATTGTGTGTATAATATTCAATGCACATTCTTAAATTTACTTTATTATAACAAGAGGCTCAACGCTCACCTGATTTCTATGACCTAAACCCTGATTGAGCTGAAGCCATTTTAATGAAACAAACTTTCCTGTCTTCAAAAACAGTTTTTTTAATTGTAAAATCATAAAAACAAACACAGTAAAAATGATCAATCTGCACCTTTAAAAGGGAAATCACCCCTAAAATAAATGGTCCTACAAGGTTGACCTAATTACAAATTTTGTAGATCTTGATGTTCTTCACAATATGCAATTTAAATTTCACTGATATCTCAAACCGTTCTTGAGATATTCGAGAAACTAAGTTGAAAATTAATAAAAAATACGGAAAAAGGGCAATAACTCCTACATGGGTTGCCGGATCTTCTTCAAAATTTCAGGGTAGATAGATCTTGACATGCTGATCACTTTTACCCCAGCCAGAATTTTGATATCTGTGACCGTTTTTGAGTTATTTGCAAAAAACTGCAATTTACCCCTACGTTCTATTTTTAGCCACGGCGGCCATGTGTTTTGAAAAATCAAAAATCCGAACCACAGTTTTGTAGGCCATACCCTAAAGATCAACCACACCAAGTTTTGTTTCGATTGGACTATGGTGTCAGAGGAGTTAACGTTTGAAAAAGTTTACGGACGGACGGACGACGGACCGTTGACGGACACCAAGTGACGACAATAGCTCACATGACCCTTCGGGTCAGGTGAGCTAAAAAACCAAAATTAAACCCACCAAAATAAAACCTACACATTTTGACATACATGTAAAATCGCCAAAATATCCCAATTTACATGGACTAGGCATTAGAAAGTGTTTATTTATTCTTTGGATTCATAAATGAACCCATATTGCTAAGTCTCTTTTGTTAGTGTTTCAGGCTGAAAGGTACATATATAAATGCATGTTCAATGTAAAAAAAAAATAATATTGATATCTGGTGCACTGATTAACCCTGGATTTTATATAGGAATTTGCTCATAAAGTGGGGTCTCCATTTCATATAAAATCCTCTTCATTTTTTATTACAATTTTATGTGCTTTAGAACAGATTATTGTTGACCATAATACCAAGATTGACCTGCAAGATGAGGTCATTATTTTGATATTTCAATATCCAGCAGAAAATTAACTGGACACTAAAATCAAGTTTTTTGTAGAAAACAAAACACATATTAGTTATTTTGGAAAATACATGTATATAACCTGATTTCACATTTGAACATGTTTCTGACGGAAGAAATTGGTAACTAGAGGCTCCCAGGAGCCTGAATCGCTCACCTGGTCTTGATATCAAACCTATGAAGACTTTTGTGGAGCTAAATGAGCAGAATTTTTAAGCAAGCAACAGCTAATCTCAATCTGCTGTAGTTTTCATTCTGTACGCAAAAAACATAAAAAACGTTATTTTAGGGGCCCTAACTCCTAAAAGGGGTCATCTGATAACTTCGACCATATGGAAACTTTTGTAGAGCTACGTGAGCTGAACTTTTAAGCAAGCAACAGTTTTTCTTAATCTACTATAGTATTCATTCTATACGGAAAAAACACTATTTTTCACCTTTTAGGGGCCATCACCCTTAAAAGGGGTCATCTGACAACCTCGACCCTGTAGAGACTTTTGTAGAGCTAAATGAGCTGAACATTAAAGCAAGCAACAATGTTTCTCTATCTGCTATAGTTTTCATTCTATAGGGGAAAAGCACTATTTTTCACCTTTAAGGGGCCATAACCCCTAAAAGGGGTCATCTGACAACTTCAACCCTATGGAGACTTTTGTAGAGCTAAATGAGCTGATCATTTAAGCAAGCAACAGCAAATCTCTATATGCAATAGTTTTCATTCTATTGGCAAAAAACACTATTTTTCACCTTTTAGGGGCCGTAACCCCTAAAAGGGGTCATCTGACAACTTCAACCCTATGGAGACTTTTGTAGAGCTAAATAAGCTGAACATTTAAGCAAGCAACAGTTTTTCTCTATCTGCTATAGTTTTCATTCTATAGGCAAAAAACGCTATTTTTTCACCTTTAAGGGGCCGAAACCCCTATAAGGGGTCATCTGACAACTTCGACCCTATGGAAACTTTTGTAGAGCTAAATGAGCTGAACATTTAAGCAAGCAACAGCTAATCTCTATCTGCAATAGTTTTCATTCTATTGGCAAAAAACACTATTTTTCGCCTTTTAGGGGCCGTAACCCCTAAAAGGGGTCGTCTGACGACTTCGACCCTATGGAGACTTTTGTAAAGCTAAATGAGCTGAACATTTAAGCAAGCAACAGTTTTTCTCTATCTGCAATAGTTTTCGTTTAATATGGCAAAAACATGAAAAAACGCTATTTTTTACCTTTAAAGGGCCATAACCCCTACAATGGGTCACCTGACGACTTCGACTCAATAGAAACTTTTGTAGAGCTTTTGATGCTGAAGAAGAAGCGTGGCTTCAGATTTCAAATATCTCTTATAGTTTTTGAAATATAAGCGAAAAACTGCAATCTGACCCCCCTGTTCTATTTTTAGCAACAGCGGCCATGTTTTTCGTCAAATCAAAAATCCAAACGGCAGTTTCATAGAGGACACCCTATAGAACAACCATACCAAGTTTGGTAAGATTTGGTTCACTGGTTTCAGAGAAGAAGATTTTTGAAAAGTTGAACGGACGGACGACGGACAGTCGACAGACGACGGACAACGGACTACGGACGACAGACGACAGACGGACGACGGACGCAAAGTGATGACAATAGCTCACATGGACCTTTGGTCCAGGTGAGCTAAAAAAAATTAAAGGTTCATCAGAACCAAGCATTTCGCCTGCTCACTGCTGCCATAAATTGCTCACTGCTACATCAGTGTAGTTTGGTCTAACTTTAGATGTGGTTGCTAAGAAGAATTCCAAAATATAACTTTTCAGGATATTTACAAAATATGATCTTTGACAAAAATCTATCCATTAAAAAATATTTGTTTTATCTTAAATACACTCAAAACTATGGGTGTTAACAAGAATTCCAAAAAGTTGTCTGCCTGTGAGATTTTCAGGAAATTACAAAATCAAAATTAAAATTTTTGAAATTGTACTTGTGCATAAAAAAAATACTTGTTTTCACTAAAATTTATCCATTATCATCCTTGCTAACAAATATTCCCAAAAGTTGCTTGACTTTGAGAGTTTCAGGAAATTCAAAATTGTTTAAAACACTAGGGTTCTTCCCATGTATTGCACATGGTCGATCTCCTTTGAGCTGGATTTGGCTTCCTGTTTCGATTATTTTGGTTTTTGGAGTATGTCTCTTTTGATAAGTTTGGATTTATTTTTTCCTATTTTTGGGTCAAATGCTACTGATGAGAGGTTACTCCTTGAAATGTAAACATATAGCATATATAAATTTACCGCTTGACACCGACTTTTGGTGGTTTTGTTTTTTTTATTTACCTAATTTGGAACCATATTTTTTTATTCTTAGTTTACAAGGTTATGTCTCATATTATAAAATGACTAAAATATTTAACAGTATGTAAAAATTTGTAAAATTCTTAGTCTTGAACAATTTCAGGAAACTTACCAAAGTTAGAGTCAAAATAAAATACTGAAAGGTTATTGTGCATTTAAACTTTAAGAAACAATTTTACATGAAAAATAAATTTCTTAATTCAAGTTAACTTTTAACATTGTCCAACTAATGGCAAAATACTTATTTTTTTCCAATATTGCCATAGATGCTTCTGATTTATTAAAATATCTATATATTTTTCTATTTATCAATGAAAAGATTATCTTTGTGTTCAGATAACCTCAGATGACATGCATGGCATTAGAACAATATAATTTCTTTAATACCATAAAATTTAAGGATGCATAACCAGCTATCAAATCAGTTACAATCGCCTTCTATTTCTCAGGGGCAAGCCCCTTCAGAATGAAGGCTATTGTAACTAATACTTATTAAGTTAATAAGTAAGATAAAGACATATAAATGTTTTAAAGAATATATATTGCAAGAAAAACAATTTTATTTTAAAAACTTTCAAAAAAAATTAAACCTCAGTTTTCACAAATTCTGAAATAAGCAACTTATTTACTTTTTATATTATGGTCCCGTCAGGTGTTTTCGACAGGAAGGTGTTTTCGATAGGTATTTTTATTCCCGCCTATACGTAACACGCAACGGCTCTTTCAGTTTATATTTTTAGAAAATGCAAATCACAAGTCTCTTCACAATTTGTGTGTTACAGAAAACCAGAAACAATGCCTGTCAAGAAAGTAGGCCAACCATTCATTGCAATTGTTGATAAAAGCAGCCATTTTGCTAATACTTTTTACCAGAGAAACTAAAAGTCGTTTATTTTAACACTGAGATACACGACACCAACAAGCTGGGTCGTCTGCAATTTTTCGAAACTATATTGACATGCATGTAAAATTACAGCCACATGATCATGACGTTTCACACAAAAATTAAGGGTCTACAAGAGGACCTGTCTTATATTGTTATATGAAAAAATCCCATTGTTTTTCATTTGAAATTAGATTTCAGACATTTATGCA
Source organism: Arcuatula senhousia (assembly GCA_963971305.1). Classification (NCBI taxonomy): domain Eukaryota; kingdom Metazoa; phylum Mollusca; class Bivalvia; order Mytilida; family Mytilidae; genus Arcuatula; species Arcuatula senhousia. Next base: position 19,099 of record CAXARO010001405.1, read on the forward strand.
AGGATCAAATGTAAAGATACTTTTACATATCTTTAACACAATTCAGGATAAGGGCTCATGATTTAGCTGTAGAAAGAGGAAGGTATTTCAAAATTGAAAAAGAAAACAGACTTTGTAATGTAAATCTTGTAACCTGCATGAAATTGAAGATGAAATGCACTTTCTTATATGCAGACGAACGAAAATTACTCTTTGATGAAGTCGTGAGACATTGTTTTAATTTTCAAAACCTAGATACAGCAAATCAATTTATATGGTTACTTTCCAGTGAAAACGAACATTTATGCAATATTTTGTCGTCGCATATTCAGAGATGTTTTGAATTAAGAAATTATCACGAGTGATGTTACTCATTTATGTAATATTTCTTTGGTATCTATTACATGTATGTAATTGATTTATTTATTTATTTATTTATCAATGTTTTCAATGTATTATTAAATGAGAGTCCTCATAGTGTTAATTAAGTGGTGAATAATAATCACTAATTTGTTTAAAATTTGTTTACTATTTATTTACTTACATGTATCTATCTATTTGGCCTTTCTTGAGAATGATCATTTCAAATTTGAGATTTATGTATACATCTTTCCACATGAGGATTCTATTACCAAATGATTATTTAATGTTCTCTAATGATTAATGATGTATTATATGCCCTTTCGAGGGCCCATGATTTGGAACAATAAATATTCTATTCTATTCTATTCTATTCTTATCAGATTTCAGTTTTTTTTAGAAGACAGAAATTAGTTTAGGAAACTAATCAAATTTTAAATTATTTTACAAAGTTTTAACCACCAAAAGCTCCGAAATTTTTGTGTACAGCTTCATTTAAGGATGTTTGCTACTATATTTGAAAAAAAATAGGATTTAAAATTGATGTTTTTAATCAAAAGATCTTAACCTAGGAAACAAATTAAGCACAAAAAATTAGTAGGTTCATGTGCTCGTTTTCAAGATATAAGATGTTAAAGATTTGGTGGGGAAAAGTTTTCTCTGACTTTTTCATAGAATTAACATTAGCGATATTTAGCTGTTCAAAGATATGACAGAATAAATAGAAATTTATAAAACTTTGTCAAAAAGTTCCTTTTGATATTATCAAGATATGTATCAAAAGAAAATAGGGGGCTCGTGGGCATAAAAATCAACCCTATTTTGATGGTAAAAACTAGAGGATTCCGAAAATCTGACAAAAATACCAAATTAAAGACTAGCGAGCATCCTTAAAAACCTATCGAAAACACCTGACGTCAGTTTTACCAACACCTCTCATGGTGCCTCTAAAATACATGCATTGTAAACAGACACCTTGGAATATCGTGATCGCGCATGTGGTTATATAAGGACAAATACTTATCAAATGTACTGAGAATACCAAATAATTTAATCTTGTGATTGATATTTATAAAACAGTGATTTTCCATTAAGCTATCGAATAGACGATATAGAGATGTGGAATAAGTGTACGCGACACAACAGACATAAACAAACAGAAATTCAAAAAATCACAACGGTAAACAGCAAGCAGTCTTCAACATGACCAGAGGTCACTGCTTGCCGTCTTGCATTGGCCCAAGACTATAATAAATACAAAAGTGTCAAAACCAATCCCTAAATTATCAACAAAAGACCCAATTCTTGACATAAAACAGTTAACATAAAATGACAAGGACAAACAAAGGCTTTGGCAAAGTTTCCTGGCTTAGGACAGGCACATGTAAAATGTGGCGGGGTTAAACTAGTTTTTTGGATCCAACCTTCCCCCACCATATATATAGAAATAGTGAATATTTCAATTTACATGTATATGAATTTTATGTTGTAATAAGCATTGTCTACAATATACTGTATTGCTGTCTTAAGCATTTTTCTTAAGTAAATGTAGATGGAAAAAAAATAAGTGAGTGTGTGACTGAATAAAGGATATTTGTATATTGTATGTTTTATTTTAAAAATAACATTGACATTTTATTTTTGCTATTTAAAGTAGCATTTGATAGTCATATAAATATTTGTATAGCTTGTATGATCTAGTCCTTGAATACCCTTTTCGGGTGGTAATGTACCAGACATTGTAAAACCCTGACTATTGATAAAAAAAATTAAAAAAAACTATGCATGCTCAAAGAGCTAATGATGCAGAATATTCTGGTTTTAGATTGATTAATTATTTCTTCTTGCTTTCAAGATACAGTTTGTAAAAGGGTTAAGAAATTCAAAACTTTGGAAAAAATGTGTTCTATTTTAAATGTAGAAACAGGGGCCATTTATTAACAAATTGTAATTTTGATGCTGTAGGTAGGAATCATTCATACTAAATTTGTTTGAAATTGTTTCAAGGGTTTCAGAGAAGATTTTTGAAAAGCCTTAAGACCATATGAGCTAAAAATTAGAAACCCATGAGTAATGAAACTTTCAAAAGAACTGTATACTCACTTTCGCAAAACTAACAGTTTCTGAGAAATTTTCTTCAAAAAGACGGTAAAACCATCTTTTCTTAATATGTATTCCAGGTGTATTCATGTATTCTTCATACATATAGTTTATATTTATGCAGTCTGGCAATAAGATTACTTCTCTCTCAGGGCTTGGGTCACCATTGTTTTCCAAGAACTTATCTATAAATCCAACTGCTGTTAATCCTACCAAATATTAATATACAAGTTCAATTAAAAATGAGGCCAAAGACATATATATATATAAATTGTTTTACATTTCTATGCAGTTAACAATATGGGAAGCATCTTATCAGAAAATGCCCTTGAAATGTAAGTTTCCATCAAAATCGACTCTGTCATGTACATGTACGTGTATAATTCACCAATATGCTATTCAACAACATAAAAACATCGGCCATCAACAATTACTAAGTTTGCATCTTTTAACATAATACCAGTATTCAAACATTGTGCAAGACCACAAATAAGAGTCATATCATGCTAAACCCGCCTGGATGCTGATCTACTACTAGCAAACAATTTTACTGTTGATTTTATAAGAGAAAAAATTGCTAAACTGGGTGTAGATGTCTAACATCAGCAGCAACCAGGAACTGCTTACTCTTCCTAAGCACCGGAGTTCATTTTCACTTATGTGGAAGTTCGCTATATCCTCGGAGGTTTGGGTTTTCTTGTTTTGTGTTTGTCTTGGTTTTGTACCGGTTTTGTCCTTGTTTTGTTGGATTATTGAGACATGAATGCCCCTTTGACACTCCTTGCTTTTTCTGAGAATCTGTAAGGAAAATTAAACATTAAGCCTATGGGAGAAAATTCACAAAGTCGATAAACAGGAAGTAAAGTCACTTCCTGAAATCAAGTTCAGGCGTATGGGACCCAAAAGTTAAGTTACTTGCATAACAAATATTAAGAAGCTGTGATACAATGTTCTGAGAATTCTGTTAAGCAAGTTTTTTGTTCACTTTTTGGCAAACAGGAAGTACATGTAGATGTCAGACAATAAGACAGACATATATGGAATAATTACATCTGATTTAGGTTACCTCTATAATTATGACATATTTTTTTGGCCACATCAACTTCTACGTAATCATCTTTGATGTAGGAAAGCATCCTATAATAAGTTGGAATGCTTATTCCAAGTAAATCTGTCCATTTTTTTCTGAAATAAAAGGAAACATTTATTAGTACATGTGATAGGGATGTTAACTACTTTTTTTGAAAATAAATAGGATTTAAAATTGATTATTTTAATTAAAAGTTCAAAAGTACTGGTACATTGTGCATATTTAGTAGGGATGTCAATCCTACTAGATATCAATACTCGAGTACTCGGTTCAAATACTCAAGTACTCGCGAGTACTCGTATCAAATCGAACATCATAAACTAATGTCCAAGCTCCACTATTAAATAGCGTTTAAAAGGACGACGATTCATAATGATGGCTTATGCCCATAACATGGTACTATCAGTGACAACTGAAAGTACCAATTTTTATAAATACATGTACATATTTTAATCAAAGTTTTGCTAATGTTGGAGTTGTTGATGCAGCATTAAAATTTGTCGATATTAGGATGGGGAGCGCAGTGTTACAAAATGTTCCCCATCCTAATATCGACAAATTTTAATGCTGCATCAACAACTCCAACATTAGCAAAACTTTGATTAAAATATGTACATGTATTTTAGAATATTAAAAATATTAAGCAACTTTAAGAGCTAGTTTAATATACCTAAGAAATATATGAGCTAACACTTGCTCATTATACCCAGGCTAAAACATATACATTTTGTACACATATATAATTCACTGTGATGTGTTAAGGAGGTTTGCTTCTCATTTTTAAAGTTATTAACTTTTTAAAGATTGTAATTATTATGTAGAACTTATATAAAAAATATAAAATATACAAAACAAAATTCATGGGTCAATATGTTAGATACTGAGATATAAGGCATAGAAAATTTGGTGGGAAATGGAATTATCTAGATTTTTCATTAGATTAACATGGTTGTGGTTTTGATGTTTAAAATAAAGTGTGAAATAATATCAAGAATTTCATAAATAAAAAAAAAGTATTTAAAAATGTATTTTATATAGAAATATGAAAAACAAACTGGGGGTCAATAGGCAAAATTTTTCTTAACATTTGAATCCATAAAACCTTAGGAGCCTGAAAATCTGACAGAAAATGAAAAATATGAAGAGCCAACTTCCTTAAGTCAAACAATCAGAAAGTAGACAGTAGAACAACCACTACAATGTGTCGATAATGATAGACCTGTATATTAGATATGTTGTCGGAAATCGTGCATCTAATATATGTAACGTTTCGCCGCATTCATTGTAACATCACGTCTTTGTGACAAGATTTCAGGATTCCAATAGAGAGTGAAACCATACACACGTCTTTTGTCTTATTCCACAACTCAATACTACCACTATTCAATATTTTGGTGCAGTGACCAGGATGAAATATGACTATTTAACATGATTACATGAGTACCACCAAATACATGGCAGAAACGGTCAGTCGATTAGGAAAGGTGATATTATGCAGATATTTGAAGAAACCTCGCAACTTAATTGGAAATTAGGAATTGTGGGACAATTAAACAAAGGAAAAAATGGACTAAAGCGGTCCGTTACCCTTCAAATGAAAAATGGAACAACATCTAGACCGATATCGAAACTTTATCCATTGGAGTTGAACGCCCAAGAAGATGACAACCGAGATGAGGACCCTTATAAAAGGACGGAAAGAGCAGCCAAACTTGCTGCTATGGACCGCATGAAGATCTGGAATTCGAAGTCATGTGAACTAAGGACTTTAAAGTAATATACTTATGGACTGTGAACAATGGACTTTTATGGACTTTGTCAAATTTCATTTATTTTGTATGAATTAATTTCGTTTGATACGCAAAATTTATTGATGAACTTTCGTGCCTCGTCTATACAGAAACAAGATGTGAACTTTCAGTTAAATTTACATTTTTTGTTCAATCTTTATTTGATTTTTTCAAAATTTTTATGGCCATCTTGTGGGCCGGAGTATGTTGGAAATCGCGCAACTAATATATGTAAGGTTTCGCAGCATTCATTGTAACGTCACGTCTTTGTGACAAGATTTCAGGATTCCAATAGAGAGTGAAACCATACACACGTCTTTTGTCTTATTCCACAACTCAATACTACCACTATTCGATATATGTCTAATATATAGGTCTATGAATGTGTCAGAAAGAATACTGTTGACTCATTTATTTTTGTGGGTATCAATTTTTGTGGTTTCTCAAAAATGAACGAAATGTCCATTTTTGAGGGTTCTAATTTCGTGGTTTTTCTCATGTTGCTCAATAAAATCAATGTAAAATATGTATTTCATTGTGTACCAATTATCATGGTTGACTGTTACCCATGAAATCCACAAAAATTGAAACCCCACGAAAAATAATGAAACCACAGTATGTTAAATGAAACATAAAATTGAATTTTCCAATATTGGACACCAAAAAGAAGTAGCAAAGCAAATATCCAATGTTGCAAAAAAACTCCTATAAAAATTTACAATGGAGTAATTAAGTTCATGGAAGAAATAATAACGGATTCAGTAAACGAAGTGGAAATTTGAGGAACCAAAATAATTTCCAAATATTGGACACCAAAAAGAAGTAGCAAAGCAAATATCCAATGTTGCAAAGAAAACTCCTATAAAAATTTACAATGGAGTAATTAAGTTCATGGGAACAATAATTACTGATTCAGTAAACAAAGAAATTTGAGAAACCAAAATATATTCCCTACACAATATCTCAAAATGAAGTTGCATACCATATATCCAAAAGCTGTCATACATAGTTTCTGAAAAATCTGTTACAAAAATTAATGATTAGTTAAAACACATTTTCTTTCAATGAATATAACTACCAGTAACAATTTCAAAGATTTTGCTTACTGGCAAAGTTTTTTCCCTTGGAAATGATGAAACCGTCTTCTATTGTCTGTCATAAGAGAGTCTCTAATAAGTCTTAGCAATTTGGTAGATCTCGGATTCCCTTGTGGAATACCATAATACTCAGAACGGAATTGCTGAACTTTCAATACTATATTACAGTCTTCGAAGAGTATATCATTACACTGTGGTTTGCATCTGCATTCCTCCATTAAGTCTGCCATTATCTTATCAGGGAAAAGCTTGTACCCTTGGCTGTCTTGAGGTATGTCTGTAACAGCATAACAAATAATGATTAAGCAATCAACCTACTCAGACAGTTAGGGATGTCTAATCAAGATTGTATATTAAAAAATATTATGAAATTATTTTGTTATAAAGATGTACATGTTAAAGATATTCATGAACAAGATATTTGAAACAAGAGGCTCCCAGGAGCCTGAATCACTCACCTGATTTCTATGGCCTAAAGCCCTGGTTGAGCCATTATTATGAAACAAACTTTCCTATGTTCAAAAACAGTTTTTTTAAAGTGCAACTAAAATGACTTTATGACTTTTACAACTTTGTTTAATTTAATTTCTCTCAATTTTCTAATTACAATGCAAAAAACCCGATTTGATTCCGATGTGAAATAACAAAGATATTTGCAATTAAGTTGAATTTTCTTAAAAACTCACCTTTATAACTTCCGCTAACGGGGTCAAAAGTCACATGACCTGAATGACGTATGAGGGGGAACTGTCTCATAAGTATTCATTAGCTACTGTATTAGAAAATATAGCTGTTCATCATTTTATTTTTTTTTTTCATTAACTTAACTTTGTCAATGCTTTCAGAGGATCGGCTAACATTTTTACAATTTCACAGTATTTAAAAAAAAACAATTTTAATTGTTGATTAAATTCTTTATTAATAAATATACAGGTCTATAGTTTCTAACAATATTATAAATCATGTGGAAATGGGAATTCATGTTAATTATTGGACCAGAGATAGATCGATGGGCGGTCGGATGGCGAACAGGACCACCCCCTATGATTTCATAGATTATAACCTATTACGTGTACCCTTGGGTCATAAAATAATTAACAACCTCATAGACCTGTATACTCTAATATACATGTCTATGACAACCTGTATGGTTTCTCTTAAGCTTGGTTAATTGGTTACCTTATAAAAACACTTTGAATTTGATTAATTTCTGACAGTAGGTAAAAGCTATGTGGAAATGAAAATTAAATTCTAATTACCGTGCATGACTGTCTTTGTACCTTTGTTTTTTCCATGTCTTGTCTGTAGTTGCAAGCCGGTAAATTTTCGGACATTAGTTTACAGGCGATTACAATCTATACATATCAAATGTTAAAGAGAAGCAAAGTATACTTAGTAGTTGCCCGAATGTGAAAAACTACAAATGTAGAAAAGCGGGGTGGATCGTCAGATGGTGTTAATTGTTTGTGCCCAATGATGTTGGGCTATTTTTAAGTGCACACAAATTCTATTCATCAAAGCATGCACTGGAAATGGTCGAAAAAAAACCCAACAGAAATCATGAGTTATTAAATAACAAAATATAGACTTTTCTATTTGTTATTTAGTAACTTTTTTTATCTATTAAAAGAAGTTAAAAGAAGACAATCATGTAGGTCTTGTGGATGGAAAACAATTGTGATAATGAAATAAATGGACAGAGTAGAATTTCATACATGCTATTAATTGTATTTGGGATGAAAATAAGTTGTATAAATAATGAAAAATAAGTTTGTTTTAACGCCAATGTTATCTCTTTAAAAACAGAAAATAAAAAAATATGTAATGAGTATTAAACGGCAGTTAGACATGCATGCATTTGGATTAATAGCTGACCAAGCTGCAAAGGTCTATACAAATTAAATAAAATGTAGAATTGGAAAGAAAACTGGCATTTAGCATGATTGTTTAGTTTCAAAAATAAGATCTACCTTAGTCACAAATTTGAGCTGCCCTCTCAGACATGTGTCGGACCAGAATACAAATTCGAAATTTTCAGTTTTAAGTATAAAAAGAGCAACTATAACTACCAGAACTTCATATGAATCTTGCATGTTTTTGTATTTTTTACATTGTTTAATGAAATAATTATTTTATTTCTTTCAGTCCAGACAAAAAAATAATTTTAGAACCGTTTGATCTACATTAATTTTCAAATTAGATGTGCAAGTGCCACTATTTAGAATTTCAAGTAGTCAGAATGTATTGACCAATTAAATTAATTAAGGTGCATGGTCATCTCAAATGACAACACCTGAGTGGTCCGCAGCCCAGTGGGGGTTAAATACATATTCATCTTAGGTAATAATCGCTAGTAATAAACTCTTTCATCTTTCAAGTGACAGGTCTAATCAGACATGGACCAATTAACAATAGTCAGACAAACACGGTAAAGATTAGTGTAAATTTAAGCAAGGAATTATAGTCCTTGATTTTAGTACCTTTTATAAATTTTATTGTTTTATTTTGTAAATAATTAATTAGGATAATATCTCAGACGGCGCATTAACAAAATCTCCACTTTAACTGTTAAGGATGCCTAATATACGAAAATTCTAGCTCACTTTAACCACTGTCATTGTGTTACTATGGTAGTCCATGTTAAACTGGGTTCCCCTTCATACGTCACTTCCGGTAGCCACGGCGATAGAGGTTTTTCCAGAAGTTCAGCTAATTAGATTCTAACAGGTGCGAATTTCCACACTTCAATCGCCTATATCTTTGTTATTCGGCATCAGAATTTCGTCAGACTTTTTGCGTTGTTCTTAAAAAAATTAAATCTTTTGATTTAAATAAAGTTGTAAAAGTCGTTTTAGTTGCACTTTAAACTGTAAAATCATAGAAACAAACACAGTAAAAATGATCATTCTTCACCTTTAAAGGGAAAGTGTTTTTCACCCATATTACTGTAGGTAAAATATATACATGTATATCTGGGAAAATTTAAAATCTTGTAGGATTTTTTAAAATATCCACACAGATTCTATTTTTTTCAAATTCAAGAAGATTTTCTTTCTTTATTTGAAACTTTTAACAAAAATCATCGAGATTTCAAAAAATGCTGATCATATGCTGAAGTGTGATTCACTAGCCGCTGCAGCCATGTTTTTGAGCAAATCCAAAATCCCTACTTTAGTTCATACAACCTATGCTAATAAACAACTGTACCAAGTTTAAAAGCTATTGGAACTGTGGTGTCAGAAAACAAAATTAACATTTGAAAAATATTTACAACGATGGATAACGCCAAGGGATGACAATAGCTCACACATGATCCTGACAATTTACATGTAATATCCATACCATCATCATAGCATTGTAGAATTTCACCATATTTACCATCTGTAAGAGACTCTTGAACTGCATTGTCTGTAAAATACATGTATGATGCAATATTTCATTATTTTATTATACAAAATTATTCAAATAAGGATCGAATGTTTCAATTTTGAAGTTTAATTGACCGTAGCACCTTTTGAATGATGAATGCTAGAACTTAATGTTAAAACTGTGTTACCAATCAATGCTTTTACACACCAATGAAACATCGAAATTGAAATATCTAGTTCTTATAATTACATTTTAAATGATTTTATTATTTGAGTATTTTTCAAAACACATATTGTGTGCATTTAATTTATTGCGCTCATATATTGTCTCTGGATACACATGGGCACTGCTGCAGGTATTAATATATTATAGTCATGCGACACAAACATTTCATCAAGTTATGAAACACTGTTTCATTGGAAAATTTGCCAATAGAATTACCACATTTTAATGATATGCAAGGTAAATGAAATTATTGTACATGACTTGTATAAGTGAGAAATGGTATGGTAAAATTGTCAATAAATCATGCATGAACATTAGATGTTAAATTTTACTTAGCACATAACTTCAATTTCTGGGTACTAAAAACCGCACACTTGTCTCAGGTTTGTTCTTATATTGATTATTCATGCATTTCAAAACTTATGTTCATAGGCCTTTATTTTCACAAATATTCAATTTCAGGTACTTAAATTCATGATTTGTTTGAAAGTTCCCATACATTCTATGCTAATTACATGTGTTGCAGGCATTTGACTTCATGGAAAATGATTGACAGTGAGTCAGTGAAACTTAAAACCACACAAAAATATAAAGTTTGTTTACAGTAGCTGTCCAACAAAGCTGAAAATGACATACATATATTTAAGATGCAGTGGTGTAAAGGTTAAGCCTCCGACTGGCAATTATCCTTGAACAAGAATCTTAACTTTGTTTGTTCAAGTCGACTCAGCTGTAAACGAGTATGTGGTGTGGTAGTGATGGAAATGTTGAGTGATATCTGTTAGCACTTGAACGGCAGCTCCAGCTGTATACTCCATTAGGAGTTGATTATGGTTACAATTCGTACTGTTATTATACAATATATCTGTATGGTACACTAAAAATTTCAAAAGCCTACCATTGAAAGTTTTTGAGAAAAAAATATTACGAACAAGGACATGTTACACATTGCTATGTCCCCAGCCGCATCTAAGGTGCATATAAAATATTACAAACAGCAAAATAATGAATATAAATAAATATCTGTCAAGCGGTCTAAGAGGAGTTGAGCTCACAAAGTGTTCCTATGACCTAAAATGTACAAAGTCAATAAAGTCCCATAACTCTTACAAAAAATGTCAAATCAAAATGGCGGTGCAATATGATCAACTACATATCATGACAAACAATCCTACTAAATTTCATTAAAATCCATCAAGCGGTCTAAGAGAAGTTGAGCTCACAAAGTGTTCCTATGACCTAAAATGAACAAAGTGGATAAAGTCCCATTACTCTTACAAAAAATGTCAAATCAAAATGGCAGTGCAATATGATCAACTACATATCATGACAAACAATCCTACAAACTTTCATCGAAATCCATCAAGTGGTCTCAGAGGAGTTGAGCTCACAAAAAAGTGTGATGGACAGACGCAGACCATTACTAGGTCCCTCTGTCGCGTTGCGGCAGGGGACAAAAAGTGTGACAGACAAGTTAAACACATGGATGGATGCACAAACACATAACACTGCCATATAAGATTCACTGATTGTATGAGAAAAAAGTGTGAAAATCAGGTTTACCATCCTGACAAGTTGGTAACAGTACCTCCATTGTGAGAATCATCTGCCCTCTTGGAGACACTGCTTTCTTCCACAGCCTTTTCTTATTGAATATATAAGAAAAACTTTGAAAATGCCTAGTGTGGGCTACTTGATTTAAAAACACTATTTGTATTCCTGAAAAGTAATGTTTTTTACCCTTTTTTAAAATGGGAAGTAGTTCTATTTTTAAGACAGGCATGAAATTGGAAAGTCATCAATTAGAGGTTGTGTGCAAAATTTCAGGAGGCTACCAAAAACAGTTTTGGAAAAAGTGTTATGAAAAAGTGTGAATGATACATGGAGATACAAACAGTCACAGAATGTCCACATCCCTGCTCCACGTCAAAAGAGGATTTCTTAAATGTCCATAATACACTGCCATGTGTTTTTATATGAGAAAGGGGGTGAATATCTCCACCATCCTGACAAGTTGGTAACAGTACCTCCATTGTGAGAATCATCTGCCCTCTTGGAGACACTGCTTTCTTCCACAGCCTTTTCTTTCCTTGCAAAAAATGAAGTAAGATCCAGTATTTCCCCTAAAAAATATAACAATAGCTTAAATTATTAACATGCTTCTACTTGAGGTTGCATACAAAATTTTAATAATCTTTGATTACTTAGAATACACATTAGTGCACTTGTCACTAATCTGCATAGCTATACTCACCCGTATAAGAGCGATTGTTAACTATAAACATGTGATCCCTAACTATGTGTGCGATCTTTAACCAGGCGAAAATATTTTCAATTGGACGAGTTAATATACATGTAAGTGTTTTCCTTCCCCTGATCATTGCTTTTAAAAAGAAAAAGATGACAATGTGTGATTTAAAACAAGTAACAAATATAAGTATTAAATAAGCACATGGAATGCCTAGAATATAGTTATTTGCACATCTAAATAAGGAAGAACCCTGAGTTTTTAGCTTTGAAGCAAAACCATTCTTTAATTTCTGTCAAACCAAGTTAGCCTGAATACCAGTTTCATTTCTATATGGTTTGTTCATTTTTTTTTTTCATAAGGTTGATTTGGACTTTTAACAATGTGAATTCTCTCAAATTAATGAAAGAACCTTAGTGAGCACGCTCACATACCCCACGCGCCCAAATTTTGGACCCCCTATCTGAAGCTACATACCAAATATGTAAAGCCTATGATTAATAACAGCTGAGAAATGCGTAATGAAATTTTGACCCTGAAAATATAGTGAAAAAATTCTAAATCAGCACGCTAAACAGGAAGTATCTGATCAACAGACCTGAAAACGTATCCCACCATATGGGACCCCTACCTGAAGCCGCATACCAAATATAAGAAGCCTACGATTAATAGTTGCTGAGAAATCTGTTACGGAAGTTTTGATCACTGAAGATATAGTGAAAAAATTCTAAGTCAGCACGCTATACAGGAAGTATATGATCGACAGACCTGAACATGTATCCCACCATATGGGACCCCTACCTGAAGCTACATACCAAATATCAAAAGCCTACGATTAATAGTTGCTGAGAAATCTGTTACGGAAATTTTGATCATTGAAGATATAGTGAAAAAATTCTAAGTCAGCACACTAAACAGGAAGTATATGATCGACAGACCTGAAAACGTATCCCACTATATGGGACCCCTACCTGAAGCTACATACCAAATATCAAAAGTCTATGATTAATGGTTGCTGAGAAATCTGTTACGGAAATTTTGATCACGGACAGACGGACGGACGGACCAGTCAAAAACATTATACCCTTCGCAACTTCGGTGCGTGGGGTATAATAAACATGTTTATGTCGTGTTTAAGATTGCATATGTTGTTACCAATCACATGTTCATAATTAACAATCCCACATTTAAACGGTTGTAGAGATGATAATGATATCCACAATATTAAATAAATGCACGGTAGTGTGATTGTCAGACTGTAAGGGACCATTATAAAGTCCCTCCATCATTTCTTGGCAGAAGACAAAAAAATAACAAGAACAGATTACAGGTCCCCTACATGTTGAAAAGTGCTAAGCTGGTTAAAGAAAAAAAATTGAACAGGAAGAAAAATTCTATAAAATATGAAAACAGCTTGCAACCTATGGTAACCCTATATTTGATCTTCCACTTTGGTTGACTTTCCAATAAATCTTGTTTTTTTTTCTAAGTAAACTAAATAAAACTGGATCCCGATAAGCATACACAAATAATGAAATGTTTTATCAGATGCCCCAAAAAATGGTCTTAATAGATGCTTACTTCTTGTTTGTATCCTGAAAGAGGCTTGTGAGTCTACATACACATTGATGACATTTTTAAAACTGATAGAAAATAATTTTCTGTGAAAAGTAACATTTTTTTTACCTATTAATGGAAAGTAGTTCTATTTTTAAGACAGGCATGAAATTGGAAAGTCATCAATTAGAGGTTGTGTGCAAAATTTCAGGAGGCTACCAAAAACAGTTTTGGAAAAAGTGTTATGAAAAAGTGTGAATGATACATGGAGATACAAACAGTCACAGAATGTCCACATCCCTGCTCCACGTCAAAAGAGGATTTCTTAAATGTCCATACTACACTGCCATGTGTTTTTATATGAGAAAGGGGGGTGAATATCAGGTTTACCATCCTGACAAGTTGGTAACAGTACCTCCATTGTGAGAATCATCTGCCCTCTTGGAGACACTGCTTTCTTCCACAGCCTTTTCTTTTCTTGCAAAAAATGAAGTAAGATCCAGTATTTCCCCTAAAAATATAACAATAGCTTAAATTATTAACATGCTTCTACTTGAGGTTGCATACAAAATTTTAATAATCTTTGATTACTTAGAATACACATTAGTGCACTTGTCACTAATCTGCATAGCTATACTCACCCGTATAAGAGCGATTGTTAACTATAAACATGTGATCCCTAACTATGTGTGCGATCTTTAACCAGGTGAAAATATTTTCAATTGGACGGGTTAATATACATGTAAGTGTTTTCCTTCCCCTGATCATTGCTTTTAAAAAGAAAAAGATGACAATGTGTGATTTAAAACAAGTAACAAATATAAGTATTAAATAAGCACATTGCACATCTAAATAAGGTAGAACCCTGAGTATATTTAACTTTGAAGCAAAGTCATTCTTTAATTTCTTTCAAACCAAGTTAGCTTGAATACCAGTTTCATTTTTATATGGTTTGTTCAATGTTTTTTTTCATACAGGTTAAGTTGGACTTTTAATAATGTGAATTATCTCAAATTAATAAACATGTTTATGTCGTGTTTAAGATTGCATATGTTGTTACCAATCACATGTTCATAATTAACGATCCCACATTTACAGTTGTAGAGGTGATAATGATATTTGACACAATATTAAATACCTGCACGGTAGTGTGATTGTCAGACTGTAAGGGACCATTACAAAGTCCCTCCATCACAAAAAAAATAACAAGAAGAGATTATAGGTCCACTATAAGTTGAAAAGTGCTAAGCTGGTTAAAGAAAAAAAATTGAACAGGAAGAAAAATTCTATAAAATATGAAAACAGCTTGCAACCTATGGTAACCCTATATTTGATCTTCCACTTTGGTTGATTTTCCGGTAAATCTAGTTTTTTCCTAAGTAAACTAAATAAAACTTGATCCCGATAAGCATACACAAATAATGAAATGTTTTCATCAGATGCCCCAAGAAATGGTCTTAATAGATGCTTACTTCTTGTTTGTATCCTTGAAAGAGGCTTGTGAGTCTACATACATTGATGACATTTTTAAAACTGATAGCAAATAATTCTCTGTGAAAAGTAACATTTTTTTTACCTATTAATGGAAAGTAGTTCTATTTTTAAGACAGGCATGAAATTGGAAAGTCATCAATTAGAGGTTGTGTGCAAAATTTCAGGAGGCTACCAAAAACAGTTTTGGAAAAAGTGTTATGAAAAAGTGTGAATGATACATGGAGATACAAACAGTCACAGAATGTCCACATCCCTGCTCCACGTGAAAAGAGGATTTCTTAAATGTCCATAATACACTGCCATGTGTTTTTATATGAGAAAGGGGGGTGAATATCAGGTTTACCATCCTGACAAGTTGGTAACAGTACCTCCATTGTGAGAATCATCTGCCCTCTTGGAGACACTGCTTTCATCCACAGCCTTTTCTTTTCTTGCAAAAAATGAAGTAAGATCCAGTATTTCCCCTAAAAATATAACAATAGCTTAAATTATTAACATACTTCTACTTGAGGTTCCATACAAAATTTTAATAATCTTTGATTACTTAGAATACACATTAGTGCACTTGTCACTAATCTGCATAGCTATACTCACCCGTATAAGAGCGATTGTTAACTATAAACATGTAATCCCTAACTATGTGTGCGATCTTTAACCAGGCGAAAATATTTTCAATTGGACGGGTTAATATACATGTAAGTGTTTTCCTTCCCCTGATCATTGCTTTTAAAAAGAAAAAGATGACAATGTGTGATTTAAAACAAGTAACAAATATAAGTATTAAATAAGCACATGGAATGCCTAGAATATAGTTATTTGCACATCTAAATAAGGTAGAACCCTGAGTATATTTAGCTTTGAAGCAAAGTCATTCTTTAATTTCTTTCAAACCAAGTTAGCTTGAATACCAGTTTCATTTTTATATGGTTTGTTCAATGTTTTTTTTCATACAGGTTAAGTTGGACTTTTAATAATGTGAATTATCTCAAATTAATAAACATGTTTATGTCGTGTTTAAGATTGCATATGTTGTTACCAATCACATGTTCATAATTAACAATCCCACATTTAAACGGTTGTGGAGGTGATAATGATATTTGACACAATATTAAATACCTGCACGGTAGTGTGATTGTCAGACTGTAAGTCCCTCCATCATTTCTTGGCAGAAGACAAAAAAAGAACAAGAACAGATTATAGGTCCCCTACATGTTGAAAAGTGCTAAGCTGGTTAAAGAAAAAAAATTGAACAGGAAGAAAAATTCTATAAAATATGAAAACAGCTTGCAACCTATGGTAACCCTATATTTGATCTTCCACTTTGGTTGATTTTCCGGTATATCTTGTTTTTTCCTAAGTAAACTAAATAAAACTTGATCCCGATAAGCATACACAAATAATGAAATGTTTTCATCAGATGCCCCAAGAAATGGTCTTAATAGATGCTTACTTCTTGTTTGTATCCTTGAAAGAGGCTTGTGAGTCTACATACATTGATGACATTTTTAAAACTGATAGCAAATAATTCTCTGTGAAAAGTAACATTTTTTTACCTATTAATGGAAAGTAGTTCTATTTTTAAGACAGGCATGAAATTGGAAAGTCATCAATTAGAGGTTGTGTGCAAAATTTCAGGAGGCTACCAAAAACAGTTTTCGAAAAAGTGTTATGAAAAAGTGTGAATGATACATGGAGATACAAACAGTCACAGAATGTCCACATCCCTGCTCCACGTGAAAAGAGGATTTCTTAAATGTCCATAATACACTGCCATGTATTTTTATATGAGAAAGGGGGGTGAATATCAGGTTTACCATCCTGACAAGTTGGTAACAGTACCTAGTGTTGGGCAATCGGAAATATTTCATAATCGATCATCGGAAATAATCGGTAGATCATAATCGATTAATAATCGATTCTAATCGAAAAGTATGTTTTGGGAACACTTTTATCAACTTGAGAAATGTAAAAAAATCATGTATATCAAAAAAAAAAATTTTTCCATGACAAACTGTAAATCTATAGGTTTCAATTACAATTTATTAAATTAACTTCCAAATATCAATGTTATATAAGGCTTTTTTGAAGAAAATACCTTAATTCTATTATTTTCCAATTAATCGATTATTGATTTCATAATCGATTAGTAACATCGGCAACTCATTTCTATTAGATAAACCGATTATTGGATTAATCGTTACATCACTAACAGTACCTCCATTGTGAGAATCATCTGCCCTCTTGGAGACACTGCTTTCATCCACAGCCTTTTCTTTTCTTGCAAAAAATGAAGTAAGATCCAGTATTTCCCCTAAAAATATAACAATAGCTTAAATTATTAACATGCTTCTACTTGAGGTTGCATACAAAATTTTAATAATCTTTGATTACTTAGAATACACATTAGTGCACTTGTCACTAATCTGCATAGCTATACTCACCCGTATAAGAGCGATTGTTAACTATAAACATGTGATCCCTAACTATGTGTGCGATCTTTAACCAGGCGAAAATATTTTCAATTGGACGAGTTAATATACATGTAAGTGTTTTCCTTCCCCTGATCATTGCTTTTAAAAAGAAAAAGATGACAATGTGTGATTTAAAACAAGTAACAAATATAAGTATTAAATAAGCACATGGAATGCCTAGAATATAGTTATTTGCACATCTAAATAAGGTAGAACCCTGAGTATATTTAGCTTTGAAGCAAAGTCATTCTTTAATTTCTTTCAAACCAAGTTAGCTTGAATACCAGTTTCATTTATATATGGTTTGTTCAATGTTTTTTTTTCATACAGGTTAAGTTGGACTTTTAATAATGTGAATTATCTCAAATTAATAAACATGTTTATGTCGTGTTTAAGATTGCATATGTTGTTACCAATCACATGTTCATAATTAACAATCCCACATTTACAGTTGTAGAGGTGATAATGATATTTGACACAATATTAAATACCTGCACGGTAGTGTGATTGTCAGACTGTAAGGGACCATTACAAAGTCCCTCCATCATTTCTTGGCAGAAGACAAAAAAAGAACAAGAACAGATTATAGGTCCCCTACATGTTGAAAAGTGCTAAGCTGGTTAAAGAAAAAAAATTGAACAGGAAGAAAAATTCTATAAAATATGAAAACAGCTTGCAACCTATGGTAACCCTATATTTGATCTTCCACTTTGGTTGATTTTCCGGTATATCTTGTTTTTTCCTAAGTAAACTAAATAAAACTTGATCCCGATAAGCATACACAAATAATGAAATGTTTTCATCAGATGCCCCAAGAAATGGTCTTAATAGATGCTTACTTCTTGTTTGTATCCTTGAAAGAGGCTTGTGAGTCTACATACATTGATGACATTTTTAAAACTGATAGCAAATAATTCTCTGTGAAAAGTAACATTTTTTTACCTATTAATGGAAAGTAGTTCTATTTTTAAGACAGGCATGAAATTGGAAAGTCATCAATTAGAGGTTGTGTGCAAAATTTCAGGAGGCTACCAAAAACAGTTTTCGAAAAAGTGTTATGAAAAAGTGTGAATGATACATTGAGATACAAACAGTCACAGAATGTCCACATCCCTGCTCCACGTCAAAAGAGGATTTTTTATATGTCCATAATACACTGCCATGTATTTTTATATGAGAAAGGGGGGTGAATATCAGGTTTACCATCCTGACAAGTTGGTAACAGTACCTAGTGTTGGGCAATCGGAAATATTTCATAATCGATCATCGGAAATAATCGGTAGATCATAATCGATTAATAATCGATTCTAATCGAAAAGTATGTTTTGGGAACACTTTTATCAACTTGAGAAATGTAAAAAAATCATGTATATCAAAAAAAAAAATTTTTCCATGACAAACTGTAAATCTATAGGTTTCAATTACAATTTATTAAATTAACTTCCAAATATCAATGTTATATAAGGCTTTTTTGAAGAAAATACCTTAATTCTATTATTTTCCAATTAATCGATTATTGATTTCATAATCGATTAGTAACATCGGCAACTCATTTCTATTAGATAAACCGATTATTGGATTAATCGTTACATCACTAACAGTACCTCCATTGTGAGAATCATCTGCCCTCTTGGAGACACTGCTTTCATCCACAGCCTTTTCTTTTCTTGCAAAAAATGAAGTAAGATCCAGTATTTCCCCTAAAAATATAACAATAGCTTAAATTATTAACATGCTTCTACTTGAGGTTGCATACAAAATTTTAATAATCTTTGATTACTTAGAATACACATTAGTGCACTTGTCACTAATCTGCATAGCTATACTCACCCGTATAAGAGCGATTGTTAACTATAAACATGTGATCCCTAACTATGTGTGCGATCTTTAACCAGGCGAAAATATTTTCAATTGGACGAGTTAATATACATGTAAGTGTTTTCCTTCCCCTGATCATTGCTTTTAAAAAGAAAAAGATGACAATGTGTGATTTAAAACAAGTAACAAATATAAGTATTAAATAAGCACATGGAATGCCTAGAATATAGTTATTTGCACATCTAAATAAGGTAGAACCCTGAGTATATTTAGCTTTGAAGCAAAGTCATTCTTTAATTTCTTTCAAACCAAGTTAGCTTGAATACCAGTTTCATTTATATATGGTTTGTTCAATGTTTTTTTTTCATACAGGTTAAGTTGGACTTTTAATAATGTGAATTATCTCAAATTAATAAACATGTTTATGTCGTGTTTAAGATTGCATATGTTGTTACCAATCACATGTTCATAATTAACAATCCCACATTTAAACGGTTGTAGAGGTGATAATGATATTTGACACAATATTAAATACCTGCACGGTAGTGTGATTGTCAGACTGTAAGGGACCATTACAAAGTCCCTCCATCATTTCTTGGCAGAAGACAAAAAAAGAACAAGAACAGATTATAGGTCCCCTACATGTTGAAAAGTGCTAAGCTGGTTAAAGAAAAAAAATTGAACAGGAAGAAAAATTCTATAAAATATGAAAACAGCTTGCAACCTATGGTAACCCTATATTTGATCTTCCACTTTGGTTGATTTTCCGGTATATCTTGTTTTTTCCTAAGTAAACTAAATAAAACTTGATCCCGATAAGCATACACAAATAATGAAATGTTTTCATCAGATGCCCCAAGAAATGGTCTTAATAGATGCTTACTTCTTGTTTGTTTCCTTGAAAGAGGCTTGTGAGTCTACATACATTGATGACATTTTTAAAACTGATAGCAAATAATTCTCTGTGAAAAGTAACATTTTTTTTACCTATTAATGGAAAGTAGTTCTATTTTTAAGACAGGCATGAAATTGGAAAGTCATCAATTAGAGGTTGTGTGCAAAATTTCAGGAGGCTACCAAAAACAGTTTTGGAAAAAGTGTTATGAAAAAGTGTGAATGATACATGGAGATACAAACAGTCACAGAATGTCCACATCTCTGCTCCACGTCAAAAGAGGATTTCTTAAATGTCCATAATACACTGCCATGTGTTTTTATATGAGAAAGGGGGGGGGTGAATATCAGGTTTACCATCCTGACAAGTTGGTAACAGTACCTCCATTGGGAGAATCATCTGCCCTCTTGGAGACACTGCTTTCATCCACAGCCTTTTCTTTTCTTGCAAAAAATGAAGTTAGATCCAGTATTTCCCCTAAAAATATAACAATAGCTTAAATTATTAACATGCTTCTACTTGAGGTTGCATACAAAATTTTAATAATCTTTGATTACTTAGAATACACATTAGTGCACTTGTCACTAATCTGCATAGCTATACTCACCCGTATAAGAGCGATTGTTAACTATAAACATGTGATCCCTAACTATGTGTGCGATCTTTAACCAGGCGAAAATATTTTCAATTGGACGAGTTAATATACATGTAAGTGTTTTCCTTCCCCTGATCATTGCTTTTAAAAAGAAAAAGATGACAATGTGTGATTTAAAACAAGTAACAAATATAAGTATTAAATAAGCACATGGAATGCCTAGAATATAGTTATTTGCACATCTAAATAAGGTAGAACCCTGAGTATATTTAGCTTTGAAGCAAAGTCATTCTTTAATTTCTTTCAAACCAAGTTAGCTTGAATACCAGTTTCATTTTTATATGGTTTGTTCAATGTTTTTTTTTCATACAGGTTAAGTTGGACTTTTAATAATGTGAATTATCTCAAATTAATAAACATGTTTATGTCGTGTTTAAGATTGCATATGTTGTTACCAATCACATGTTCATAATTAACAATCCCACATTTAAACGGTTGTGGAGGTGATAATGATATTTGACACAATATTAAATACCTGCACGGTAGTGTGATTGTCAGACTGTAAGTCCCTCCATCATTTCTTGGCAGAAGACAAAAAAAGAACAAGAACAGATTATAGGTCCCCTACATGTTGAAAAGTGCTAAGCTGGTTAAAGAAAAAAAATTGAACAGGAAGAAAAATTCTATAAAATATGAAAACAGCTCGCAACCTATGGTAACCCTATATTTGATCTTCCACTTTGGTTGATTTTCCGGTAAATCAGATGCCCCAAGAAATGGTCTTAATAGATGCTTACTTCTTGTTTGTATCCTTGAAAGAGGCTTATGAGTCTACATACATTGATGACATTTTCAAAACTGATAGCAAATAATTCTCTGTGAAAAGTAACATTTTTTTTACCTATTAATGGAAAGTAGTTCTATTTTTAAGACAGGCATGAAATTGGAAAGTCATCAATTAGAGGTTGTGTGCAAAATTTCAGGAGGCTACCAAAAACAGTTTTCGAAAAAGTGTTATGAAAAAGTGTGAATGATACATGGAGATACAAACAGTCACAGAATGTCCACATCTCTGCTCCACGTCAAAAGAGGATTTCTTAGATGTCCATAACACACTGCCATGTGTTTTTATATGAGAAAGGGGGGTGAATATCAGGTTTACCATCCTGACAAGTTGGTAACAGTACCTCCATTGTGAGAATCATCTGCCCTCTTGGAGACACTGCTTTCATCCACAGCCTTTTCTTTTCTTGCAAAAAATGAAGTAAGATCCAGTATTTCCCCTAAAAATATAACAATAGCTTAAATTATTAACATGCTTCTACTTGAGGTTGCATACAAAATTTTAATAATCTTTGATTACTTAGAATACACATTAGTGCACTTGTCACTAATCTGCATAGCTATACTCACCCGTATAAGAGCGATTGTTAACTATAAACATGTGATCCCTAACTATGTGTGCGATCTTTAACCAGGCGAAAATATTTTCAATTGGACGAGTTAATATACATGTAAGTGTTTTCCTTCCCCTGATCATTGCTTTTAAAAAGAAAAAGATGACAATGTGTGATTTAAAACAAGTAACAAATATAAGTATTAAATAAGCACATGGAATGCCTAGAATATAGTTATTTGCACATCTAAATAAGGTAGAACCCTGAGTATATTTAGCTTTGAAGCAAAGTCATTCTTTAATTTCTTTCAAACCAAGTTAGCTTGAATACCAGTTTCATTTTTATATGGTTTGTTCAATGTTTTTTTTTTCATACAGGTTAAGTTGGACTTTTAATAATGTGAATTATCTCAAATTAATAAACATGTTTATGTCGTGTTTAAGATTGCATATGTTGTTACCAATCACATGTTCATAATTAACAATCCCACATTTAAACGGTTGTAGAGATGATAATGATATTTGACACAATATTAAATACCTGCACGGTAGTGTGATTGTCAGACTGTAAGTCCCTCCATCATTTCTTGGCAGAAGACAAAAAAAGAACAAGAACAGATTATAGGTCCCCTACATGTTGAAAAGTGCTAAGCTGGTTAAAGAAAAAAAATTGAACAGGAAGAAAAATTCTATAAAATATGAAAACAGCTCGCAACCTATGGTAACCCTATATTTGATCTTCCACTTTGGTTGATTTTCCGGTAAATCAGATGCCCCAAGAAATGGTCTTAATAGATGCTTACTTCTTGTTTGTATCCTTGAAAGAGGCTTATGAGTCTACATACATTGATGACATTTTCAAAACTGATAGCAAATAATTCTCTGTGAAAAGTAACATTTTTTTTACCTATTAATGGAAAGTAGTTCTATTTTTAAGACAGGCATGAAATTGGAAAGTCATCAATTAGAGGTTGTGTGCAAAATTTCAGGAGGCTACCAAAAACAGTTTTCGAAAAAGTGTTATGAAAAAGTGTGAATGATACATGGAGATACAAACAGTCACAGAATGTCCACATCTCTGCTCCACGTCAAAAGAGGATTTCTTAGATGTCCATAACACACTGCCATGTGTTTTTATATGAGAAAGGGGGGTGAATATCAGGTTTACCATCCTGACAAGTTGGTAACAGTACCTCCATTGTGAGAATCATCTGCCCTCTTGGAGACACTGCTTTCATCCACAGCCTTTTCTTTTCTTGCAAAAAATGAAGTAAGATCCAGTATTTCCCCTAAAAATATAACAATAGCTTAAATTATTAACATGCTTCTACTTGAGGTTGCATACAAAATTTTAATAATCTTTGATTACTTAGAATACACATTAGTGCACTTGTCACTAATCTGCATAGCTATACTCACCCGTATAAGAGCGATTGTTAACTATAAACATGTGATCCCTAACTATGTGTGCGATCTTTAACCAGGCGAAAATATTTTCAATTGGACGAGTTAATATACATGTAAGTGTTTTCCTTCCCCTGATCATTGCTTTTAAAAAGAAAAAGATGACAATGTGTGATTTAAAACAAGTAACAAATATAAGTATTAAATAAGCACATGGAATGCCTAGAATATAGTTATTTGCACATCTAAATAAGGTAGAACCCTGAGTATATTTAGCTTTGAAGCAAAGTCATTCTTTAATTTCTTTCAAACCAAGTTAGCTTGAATACCAGTTTCATTTTTATATGGTTTGTTCAATGTTTTTTTTTTCATACAGGTTAAGTTGGACTTTTAATAATGTGAATTATCTCAAATTAATAAACATGTTTATGTCGTGTTTAAGATTGCATATGTTGTTACCAATCACATGTTCATAATTAACAATCCCACATTTAAACGGTTGTAGAGATGATAATGATATTTGACACAATATTAAATACCTGCACGGTAGTGTGATTGTCAGACTGTAAGGGACCATTACAAAGTCCCTCCATCATTTCTTGGCAGAAGACAAAAAAAGAACAAGAACAGATTATAGGTCCCCTACATGTTGAAAAGTGCTAAGCTGGTTAAAGAAAAAAAATTGAACAGGAAGAAAAATTCTATAAAATATGAAAACAGCTTGCAACCTATGGTAACCCTATATCTGATCTTCCACTTTGGTTGATTTTCCGGTAAATCAGATGCCCCAAGAAATGGTCTTAATAGATGCTTACTTCTTGTTTGTATCCTTGAAAGAGGCTTGTGAGTCTACATACATTGATGACATTTTCAAAACTGATAGCAAATAATTCTCTGTGAAAAGTAACATTTTTTTTACCTATTAATGGAAAGTAGTTCTATTTTTAAGACAGGCATGAAATTGGAAAGTCATCAATTAGAGGTTGTGTGCAAAATTTCAGGAGGCTACCAAAAACAGTTTTCGAAAAAGTGTTATGAAAAAGTGTGAATGATACATGGAGATACAAACAGTCACAGAATGTCCACATCCCTGCTCCACGTCAAAAGAGGATTTCTTAGATGTCCATAACACACTGCCATGTGTTTTTATATGAGAAAGGGGGGTGAATATCAGGTTTACCATCCTGACAAGTTGGTAACAGTACCTCCATTGTGAGAATCATCTGCCCTCTTGGAGACACTGCTTTCATCCACAGCCTTTTCTTTTCTTGCAAAAAATGAAGTAAGATCCAGTATTTCCCCTAAAAATATAACAATAGCTTAAATTATTAACATGCTTCTACTTGAGGTTGCATACAAAATTTTAATAATCTTTGATTACTTAGAATACACATTAGTGCACTTGTCACTAATCTGCATAGCTATACTCACCCGTATAAGAGCGATTGTTAACTATAAACATGTGATCCCTAACTATGTGTGCGATCTTTAACCAGGCGAAAATATTTTCAATTGGACGAGTTAATATACATGTAAGTGTTTTCCTTCCCCTGATCATTGCTTTTAAAAAGAAAAAGATGACAATGTGTGATTTAAAACAAGTAACAAATATAAGTATTAAATAAGCACATGGAATGCCTAGAATATAGTTATTTGCACATCTAAATAAGGTAGAACCCTGAGTATATTTAGCTTTGAAGCAAAGTCATTCTTTAATTTCTTTCAAACCAAGTTAGCTTGAATACCAGTTTCATTTTTATATGGTTTGTTCAATGTTTTTTTTTCATACAGGTTAAGTTGGACTTTTAATAATGTGAATTATCTCAAATTAATAAACATGTTTATGTCGTGTTTAAGATTGCATATGTTGTTACCAATCACATGTTCATAATTAACGATCCCACATTTAAACGGTTGTAGAGATGATAATGATATTTGACACAATATTAAATACCTGCACGGTAGTGTGATTGTCAGACTGTAAGGGACCATTACAAAGTCCCTCCATCATTTCTTGGCAGAAGACAAAAAAAGAACAAGAACAGATTATAGGTCCCCTACATGTTGAAAAGTGCTAAGCTGGTTAAAGAAAAAAAATTGAACAGGAAGAAAAATTCTATAAAATATGAAAACAGCTTGCAACCTATGGTAACCCTATATTTGATCTTCCACTTTGGTTGATTTTCCGGTAAATCAGATGCCCCAAGAAATGGTCTTAATAGATGCTTACTTCTTGTTTGTATCCTTGAAAGAGGCTTGTGAGTCTACATACATTGATGACATTTTCAAAACTGATAGCAAATAATTCTCTGTGAAAAGTAACATTTTTTTTACCTATTAATGGAAAGTAGTTCTATTTTTAAGACAGGCATGATATTGGAAAGTCATCAATTAGAGGTTGTGTGCAAAATTTCAGGAGGCTACCAAAAACAGTTTTCGAAAAAGTGTTATGAAAAAGTGTGAATGATACATGGAGATACAAACAGTCACAGAATGTCCACATCCCTGCTCCACGTCAAAAGAGGATTTCTTAGATGTCCATAACACACTGCCATGTGTTTTTATATGAGAAAGGGGGGTGAATATCAGGTTTACCATCCTGACAAGTTGGTAACAGTACCTCCATTGTGAGAATCATCTGCCCTCTTGGAGACACTGCTTTCATCCACAGCCTTTTCTTTTCTTGCAAAAAATGAAGTAAGATCCAGTATTTCCCCTAAAAATATAACAATAGCTTAAATTATTAACATGCTTCTACTTGAGGTTGCATACAAAATTTTAATAATCTTTGATTACTTAGAATACACATTAGTGCACTTGTCACTAATCTGCATAGCTATACTCACCCGTATAAGAGCGATTGTTAACTATAAACATGTGATCCCTAACTATGTGTGCGATCTTTAACCAGGCGAAAATATTTTCAATTGGACGAGTTAATATACATGTAAGTGTTTTCCTTCCCCTGATCATTGCTTTTAAAAAGAAAAAGATGACAATGTGTGATTTAAAACAAGTAACAAATATAAGTATTAAATAAGCACATGGAATGCCTAGAATATAGTTATTTGCACATCTAAATAAGGTAGAACCCTGAGTATATTTAGCTTTGAAGCAAAGTCATTCTTTAATTTCTTTCAAACCAAGTTAGCTTGAATACCAGTTTCATTTTTATATGGTTTGTTCAATGTTTTTTTTTTCATACAGGTTAAGTTGGACTTTTAATAATGTGAATTATCTCAAATTAATAAACATGTTTATGTCGTGTTTAAGATTGCATATGTTGTTACCAATCACATGTTCATAATTAACGATCCCACATTTACAGTTGTAGAGGTGATAATGATATTTGACACAATATTAAATACCTGCACGGTAGTGTGATTGTCAGACTGTAAGGGACCATTACAAAGTCCCTCCATCATTTCTTGGCAGAAGACAAAAAAAGAACAAGAACAGATTATAGGTCCCCTACATGTTGAAAAGTGCTAAGCTGGTTAAAGAAAAAAAATTGAACAGGAAGAAAAATTCTATAAAATATGAAAACAGCTTGCAACCTATGGTAACCCTATATCTGATCTTCCACTTTGGTTGATTTTCCGGTAAATCAGATGCCCCAAGAAATGGTCTTAATAGATGCTTACTTCTTGTTTGTATCCTTGAAAGAGGCTTGTGAGTCTACATACATTGATGACATTTTCAAAACTGATAGCAAATAATTCTCTGTGAAAAGTAACATTTTTTTTACCTATTAATGGAAAGTAGTTCTATTTTTAAGACAGGCATGAAATTGGAAAGTCATCAATTAGAGGTTGTGTGCAAAATTTCAGGAGGCTACCAAAAACAGTTTTCGAAAAAGTGTTATGAAAAAGTGTGAATGATACATGGAGATACAAACAGTCACAGAATGTCCACATCCCTGCTCCACGTCAAAAGAGGATTTCTTAGATGTCCATAACACACTGCCATGTGTTTTTATATGAGAAAGGGGGGTGAATATCAGGTTTACCATCCTGACAAGTTGGTAACAGTACCTCCATTGTGAGAATCATCTGCCCTCTTGGAGACACTGCTTTCATCCACAGCCTTTTCTTTTCTTGCAAAAAATGAAGTAAGATCCAGTATTTCCCCTAAAAATATAACAATAGCTTAAATTATTAACATGCTTCTACTTGAGGTTGCATACAAAATTTTAATAATCTTTGATTACTTAGAATACACATTAGTGCACTTGTCACTAATCTGCATAGCTATACTCACCCGTATAAGAGCGATTGTTAACTATAAACATGTGATCCCTAACTATGTGTGCGATCTTTAACCAGGCGAAAACATTTTCAATTGGACGAGTTAATATACATGTAAGTGTTTTCCTTCCCCTGATCTTTGCTATTAAAAAGAAAAAAATGACAATGTGTGATTTAAAACAAGTAACAAATATAAGTATTGAATAAGCACATGGAATGCCTAGAATATACATGTAGTTATTTGCACATCTAAATAAGGAAGAACCCTGAGTTTTTAGCTTTGAAGCAAAATCATTCTTTAATTTCTGTCAAACCAAGTTAGCCTGAATACCAGTTTCATTTCTATATGGTTTGTTCATTTTTTTTTTCATAAGGTTGAGTTAGACTTTTAACAAAGTGAATTCTCTCAAATTAATAAACATGTTTATGTCGTGTTTAAGATTGCATATGATGTTCATAACTAACAATCCCACATTTAAATGGTTGTAGAGGTGATAATGATATTTGACACAATATTAAATACCTGCACGGTAGTGTGATTGTCAGACTGTAAGGGACCATTACAAAGTCCCTCCATCATTTCTTGGCAGAAGACAAAAAAATAACAAGAACAGATTATAGGTCCCCTACATGTTGAAAAGTGCTAAGCTGGTTAAAGAAAAAAAATTGAACAGGAAGAAAAATTCTATAAAATATGAAAACAGCTTGCAACCTATGGTAACCCTATATTTGATCTTCCACTTTGGTTGATTTTCCGATAAATCTTGTTTTTTCCTAAGTAAACTAAATAAAACTTGATCCTAATAAGCATACACAAATAATGAAATGTTTTCATCAGATGCCCCAAGAAATGGTCTTAATAGATGCTTACTTCTTGTTTGTATCCTTGAAAGAGGCTTGTGAGTCTACATACATTGATGACATTTTTAAAACTGATAGCAAATAATTCTCTGTGAAAAGTAACATTTTTTTTACCTATTAATGGAAAGTAGTTCTATTTTTAAGACAGGCATGAAATTGGAAAGTCATCAATTAGAGGTTGTGTGCAAAATTTCAGGAGGCTACCAAAAACAGTTTTGGAAAAAGTGTTATGAAAAAGTGTGAATGATACATGGAGATACAAACAGTCACAGAATGTCCACATCCCTGCTCCACGTCAAAAGAGGATTTCTTAAATGTCCATAATACACTGCCATGTGTTTTTATATGAGAAAGAGGGGTGAATATCAGGTTTACCATCCTGACAAGTTAGTAACAGTACCTCTATTTTGAGAATCATCTGCCCTCTTGGAGACACTGCTTTCTTCCACAGCCTTTTCTTTCCTTGCAAAAAATGAAGTAAGATCCAGTATTTCCCCTAAAAATATAACAATAGCTTAAATTATTAACATACTTCTACTTGAGGTTGCATACAAAATTTTAATAATCTTTGATTACTTAGAATACACATTAGTGCACTTGTCACTAATCTGCATAGCTATACTCACCCGTATAAGAGCGATTGTTAACTATAAACATGTGATCCCTAACTATGTGTGCGATCTTTAACCAGGTGAAAATATTTTCAATTGGACGAGTTAATATACATGTAAGTGTTTTCCTTCCCCTGATCATTGCTTTTAAAAAGAAAAAGATGACAATGTGTGATTTAAAACAAGTAAAAAATATAAGTATTGAATATGCACATGGAATGCTTAGAATATAGTTTGCACATTTAAATAAGGTAGAACCCTGAGTATATTTAGCTTTGAAGCAAAGTCATTCTTTAATTTCTTTCAAACCAAGTTAGCTTGAATACCAGTTTCATTTCTATATGGTTTGTTCAATGTTTTTTTTTCATACAGGTTAAGTTGGACTTTTAATAATGTGAATTATCTCAAATTAATAAACATGTTTATGTCGTGTTTAAGATTGCATATGTTGTTACCAATCACATGTTCATAATTAACGATCCCACATTTACAGTTGTAGAGGTGATAATGATATTTGACACAATATTAAATGCCTGCACGGTAGTGTGATCGTCAGACTGTAAGGGACCATTACAAAGTCCCTCCATCACAAAAAAAATAACAAGAGATTATAGGTCCACTATAAGTTGAAAAGTGCTAAGCTGGTTAAAGAAAAAAAAATTGAACAGGAAGTAAAATTCTATAAAATATGAAAACAGCTTGCAACCTATGGTAACCCTATATTTGATCTTCCACTTTGGTTGATTTTCCAGTAAATCTTGTTAAACGGTTGTAGAGGTGATAATGATATCCACAATATTAAATACCTGCACGGTAGTGTGATCAGCAGACTGTAAGGGACCAATACAAAGTCCCTCCATCATTTCTTGGCAGAAGACAAAAAATAACAAGAACACATTATAGGTCCCTTACAAGTTGAAAAGTGCTAAGCTGGTAAAAAAACAAGAGGCTACCATTAGCCTATATCGCTCACCTGGAATAGTAGACCATGATAAGAGTCCATCTGACAACTTCCACTACTGATACTTTTGTAGAGCTAATTGAGATTAATATTTAATGAAGCAACAAGGTTTTCCCTATCTCCAATAGTTTTCATTCTAAATGGCAAAAAAAGAAAAAAAAACATTATTTTTTTTTTACCTTTAAAGGACCATAACCCCTATTTAGGGTCATCCGACAGCTTCGAACCTTGAAGACTTTTGTAGAGCACATTTATCTGAACTTTTAAGCAAGCAAAAGCTTTTCTTATCTGCAAAAGTTTTCATATTATAGGACAAAAACATGAAAAAACACAATTTTTTATCTTTAAAGGGCCATAACTTCTATAAAGGGTCATCTGACAACTTTGAACCTCTGGAGACTTTTGTAGGACTCATTGAGCTGAACATTTAAGCAAGCAACAGCTTATCTTTATATGTAATAGTTTTCATTCTTTAAGTCAAAAACATGAAAAAAACACTATTTTTGACAGTTTAAGGGCCATAACCCCTATAAAGGGTCATGTGACAACATCGAATCTATTGAGACTTTTGTAGAGCTCATTGAGCTGAACATTTAAGCAAGCAACAGCTATTCTCTATCTGCAATAGTTTTCATCCTATAGGGCAAAAACATGAAAAAACACCATTTTTGACCTTTAAAGGCCAAACTCCTATTACGGGTCATCTGACAACTTCGACCCAATGGAGACTTTTGTAGAGCTTTTGATGCTGAACAAGGAGGTTGCTTCAGATTTTCTCTATATCTTATACTTTTTAAGATATAAGCCAAAAACAGTTGTCTGACCCCCAGTTCTATTTTTAGCAACAGCGCCAATGTTTTTCATCAAATCAAAAAACGGTAGTTTGTAGAGGATACCCTATAAAACAACTATACTAAGTTTGGTAAGATTTGGTTCACTGGTTTCAGAGGAGAAGATTTTTGAAAAGATGAACGGACGGACGACGGATGATGACAATAGCTCACCTGGACCAAAAAGTAAATTTCTAAAAGTATGAATACTAAGACAGCAGCTCACAACCTATATTGTGTATAGTAAGGAATTTTCAACCACCATCATGACCATATTGTATCAATAACGAGATCGAGTGCATCTTAAACAGACAAATGGATTAAGCCTAAATTACTGTGAAATTGTATTCGTAAGTATCAATTTTCATGGATAAAGCAAAATTACATGTTCATGGATTCATAGATTCATGGTTTTCACAACTTTACCATGCAATCCAAAGAGAAATTTCTATTTCATTGAGAACTTTAAAGTCACGAAAATTGATACCCCACAAACAATAGTACTTTCACAGAATAAGTTTAAATTTCTAAATTGCTGAAATCATTCCAGGCATAGTTTAGCCTTGGTCAATATTTGGCAGTCCATTTAATTTTATATTTTGGTTTAATATATTTTGCTCTTCAAATTCATTGTTTAATGGCCTTTCAAATTTTCAACTGAGCTTCTCTGATGAGTCTTGTATAGAAGAAATGTACATAAGACACAGTTTTGGCATTCAGCATGGACTTTTGTTGTTTTTTTTATTAAGACCATTCAACATGAGACCACATTAGACCCTAATAATAAGTCACTTTCCATGGAAAACTAAATCAAGCCTTTTTGGATAAGATTATCATAAGGAAAACCAAAACCATGTAAAAAGTTCATATGATATCTAATTGCAGGCATGTGTATAATAGCAAAACAAGAAATGTAGAAATGAGAAACACTTTCAATATAGAAACAAGAAAGTAGAAACAAAAAAATGACAATATTATTTATATCTCAATATCATAACAAAATAGTTATTTACAGATGCAAATATTGACAGCTTTCAGATATGAAAAACTTAAAAGTCAGAAAATGTAATGTTTTAAAAAACAATATTTGTAACATCTGTAGGTGTTGTGGGCTGATCTTGACAACTATCTGTTTCTGATGATGATGGTGTTTCATGCAATGATTCTTCTGCATTTGACAAGTTCAATGTTAATGTCTCTTCAATTTGTTCTTGACATGATCGCAAGTAGTTCATATCTATTCCTAAAATTTGATGAAGAATAGACATCTGATACGGTGACTTCAAAAGACCATGGGCTGCTGCTCCTATACTTCCAGCAGCAATCACAGAAGGTGGATACATCATGAATTTAGATTCTTTTGAGCATAAGGCTATGAAGATCTGGGCATGTAGTATAATTGTGTTTTTAATGTCTTTTTCAATTGGCATTCTACTTAAAATCTGCTCCACGAAACTGTGAGGTGTGATTGCAGACAAGTCCCATTGCAACTTCTTTAAAACTAACAATTCCATGGTCATTAAGTCTTCCCAAGTAAATGAGTTATCTGTATACATCACTAAATTTTCTGCAGTAAGAGGTTTAGTCTCTTTCAATTTTGAAGCTATAAACATTGCCACCGCTCCTAAGAGCTGAAGCTTAGTCCGAGGAATGTCAACCAATGATAAAAATCGGTCTATATAGTTCATAGCAAGAGAAAAAACCTCTTCTTCACAATGCTGATCTTCACAAACCTCCAGCATCCATTCAGCTACCATCTTTCTCATATAAGGTTTTATGTCTGTTTGGACACATTTAAAATACAATGATGAAGAATGATATTTGTGCTCCCTAGCTAGCAAATTCTGCAATACTCTATCATCTTTCAATAGCACTGGGTCTGCATATGCAATCTTTGAAGACAATCCTTCACAACACATCAAATCCATAGTTATTCAAAAAAGTCACCTAAATAAATATCTACTATTATACAGAACACACAAAAGTTAATGCAATTATCTTTAAAAAAAAAGGTGTGGTACATTGTACTTTTAATTAAATGGGCGTGACAACACCTTCACCATTTCATAATAGAAAAAGTAGTAATAATCTAGTCAGCAGAATTTTGGTATTTCAATTTATTTTCGGTCATAAGGTAAATCTTGAAAAACATTGTTTAACATTTTGGTTATCTATACAACTGTTATAGTAATAATTGATGTTGACAGCCACATCCTGTAAACGTTATGCATCTTTGTTCTTTAAACATTGAGAGATAGGAATGTAAATATTTGACATGTAAATCATAAATACTGCTGAAATTATGCAGAATATTGTGAAGTATTCTCATGTATACATGTGTATATATGTTAACCAGAAATTAAGTAATTGACAAGCATATAAAGCATATATATATATGTGTGTTGTGTACAAGTTATTATTTTGTACAAGTTATTACTTGTACAAAAATTCTGTACAAGTTATTATTTTTTTCATCACACCTTACATTCTTTACATTCTCCTTTTACCGGATTGGACATCCCAAGCTTCTGGCAGGCTATAGCGACGGGTGTGCTGCAGCAAGCAGGAACTTTTTACTCTTCCGGAGCACCTGAGTTCACTTTCACTCATGTGAAGGTTCGCTGTATCCGCGGCAGTTTGGATGTGTTGTGTGTTTCCTTGTTTTGCGTTTGTCTTAGCTGTGTACTGGTTCTGTCCTCGTTTTGTTGGATTATTGAAACATGAATGCCCCTTGGTACTCCTTGCCTTTTCACTCACCATGATGTTCAATTAAAAAGTAAATAATTCATCAGTCAGAGGCACAACTTGTTTAAGTTGTAATAAGTTATACCTTGGTTTAATATCTGCACAGAATTACCCCTATATGAAATCATCTGACAACTTTGAACCTATATAGACTTTTGTAGTGCTCATTGAGCAGAACATTTAAGCAAGCAACAGCTTTTCTCTATCTGCAATAGTTTTCACTCCTATAGGGCAAAAACATGAAAAATCACCATTTTTTTCCTTTAAAGGGCCATATAACTTCAAATTCTATAAGCGGTCAT
The DNA here is from genome assembly GCA_963971305.1 of Arcuatula senhousia. Lineage (NCBI taxonomy): Eukaryota > Metazoa > Mollusca > Bivalvia > Mytilida > Mytilidae > Arcuatula > Arcuatula senhousia. The sequence goes on from CAXARO010001405.1 coordinate 53,544, forward strand.
CTGCAAAACTTTGAACCTGGGGAGACTTTTGTAAAGCTCATTGAACTGAACATTTTAACAAGCAACAGCTTATCTCTATATGTAATAGTTTTCATTTTATAAGTCAACTGGAGGCGCCTAGGAGCCTGAATCGCTCACCTGACTTCAAACGCTAAACTTGTTAGAAGATATCCAAAATATCATGAGTACAGAGGGAAAGCTGCTTCGAATTTTCTCTATCTCTTATTCTTTTCGAGTAAAAGTAAACTAAACTTGTTAGAAAACTCTAAACTTGTTAGAAGATATCCAAAATATCATGAGTACAGAGGGAAAGCTGCTTCGAATTTTCTCTATCTCTTATTCTTTTCGAGTAAAAGTAAACTAAACTTGTTAGAAAACTCTAAACTTGTTAGAAGATATCCAAAATATCATGAGTACAGAGGGAAAGCTGCTTCGAATTTTCTCTATCTCTTATACTTTTCGAGTTATTAGCCAAAAACAATGGTCTGACCCCCTATTCTATTTTTAGCAATGGCGGTCATCTTTGTTGGTTGGCATGCATAAATTTCACAAACTTGATAGATGGCATCCTATAGATCAGTTGTTTCAGAGAAGAGGATCTTTGAAGAAAAGTTAACGGACGGACGACAGATGACGGACAACCGACGGACGCTTAAAGATGGCAATAGCTCAGGTCAGGTGAGCTAAAATACATTAAAAAAAAACATAATTTTGACGTTTAAAGGGCCATAACCCCTATAAAGGGTCATGTGACATCTTCGAACCTATGGAGACTTTTGTAGAGCTCATTAAACTGATCATTTAAGCAAGAAATAGCTTTTCTCTATATGCAGTTAAGTTTTCTATAGGGCAAAAAAATGTTTTAGCCTTGTGTCGTAATTGTTGTTGTACTGAAATGATCATGATGATCACCTTGCTTTACCTATTGTGTCCCACAACAATGTTGTGCTTTTTTGTGCTATTGGATCCTAAGACCTGAATGGAGGAGGGAGGTTTGGCGCACCATAAAACCTGGTTTAACCCACCATTTTATTCAAAATGCCCATACCAAGTCAGGACCGTTGCTATCCACCAATGTTCCAGTGGAGTTGAAAATTCATTAACAAAAATTAGTTGGTTTACAGTATAGTTTTGGAGATCACAAGGACAGACCTAGACAAACTAAAAACTATAATAAGGGAGTACATGTACATTTTCAATGTGGGTAGAAAGTATATGTAACAGTGACCTTATTTCACCAGAACATACAACAAACATGTACAACAGATTTCTGTAAATAAATCTTTGGTCGTGGTATAATTTGACTTATATAAACTGATAACACTGAGCAATTTAACATACATGACATATCATTTACCAAACTGTATTTAACATTTAAAATGACAATTTCTGCAGTGTATATGTGTCATGTGTAACAACTTCATATTTGTTGCCATAGAGATCTGACCTTTAAAATACATTTTTGTTAAAAAGATATAACTTATATTTTAGAACAAAACAAACCTGGATTTTTTTTTTCAACTCTATCATTGGAAAAAACATTTCTTTCCGTTTCATTCAGTAATAGGTTTTCCTCTGAAAACAATGAAATAAAAACTACTATTACATTTGTGCATATATGTATTAAAGTACATAAATAAGTATCCCCAACTTCCATTGCAAACTGCTTAGTACTTAAATAGAAAGTACATGTATATGTCATACAAACCCTAAAACATCTTGCAATTGATGGGGCCCCTTCTTGAGTTGAGACTGCATAGTGATACAAACTATCAAATTTAAGGTTTATGAGAGTCTTTCCACATGAGTTTTGTTCATACCAAATGATATATGATGTACATGTATTATAAGCCCTTTCGAGGGCCCATAATTTGAAACAATAGATATTCTATTCTATAAATAATTTCAAAAAAACAATTTTTTTGTTTGTTAGAAAACTGTTAAGAAAGTTTTACAAATGACAACCCTCTTTGCAGCTTTGTCATAAAAAGGTGAACCTAACAGCTATTCAAACCTAAGTCTCTCAAACAGACAGACATAATCATTGAAAAAAGCCAATTGTTGGTTGCAATTTTTAGTCCTTTATATAATTAAAAAAACTTGATTGCAAAATGAACCAGTGCACAAAATGCCATGAAGATTGGAATTGTAGTTTCCAAGAAATACATGAAATAAATGAAAACATAAGTGTGACAGATGAACAGATAAACAAGTAACCAAACAAACAAACAGATCAAACTAGAAAATGTGTCTGTAAGCCACGGATATGGCACGCCCGTTATTTACATGCATTTGTATATGGACCTAAACCAAAAACTCAACCAAAGTCGTTCAAGCATGAATAGTAGGTCACAGTGACCTAATTCTTAGTGGGTTGTGTCATATTATATTATATAGCCTAACAATTGACTTGTTAACCAAGAATTACATGTAGGAGAGCCAGTGTTGTAGTGGTTAACACCAACGTCAGACTGCTAACGTCAAGGTTCATGGTTCGCTTCTGGTGGGACGCCAGCAGTGAAAATTTTATGTACCAATTTTCTGACTCTCTCTTGACATCATTTGCAAGGGTGGTCTTGAATAATAATGCTAGTCCTTCGAAAGGGACAAAAAAGTTGTCTAGAGCATAGGAAGAGCAATACCCTGTGCCATTGGCACGTGTTCGATGAAAAACTAGAAAATGTGTATGTAAGCCACGGATATGGCCCGCCCGATATTTACATGCATTTGTATATGGATCTAAACCAAAAACCCAACCAAAGTCACTCAAGCGTAAATAGTAGGTCACAGTGACCTTATTCTTAGTGGGTTGTGTCATGTAACCCAACACACATCTACTGGTGGAATATCATAGCCCTACTACATAAAGTACCGGAGAGATGGACCTAAACCAAGAACTTAACCAAAGTCGTTCAAGCATAAAAAGTAGGTCCCAGTGACCTTATTCTTGGTGGGTTGTGTCATGAACATGACACATCATACTACATAAAGTATCCAAGATATGGACCTAACCCAAGAACTTAACCAAAGTGCTGCAGACGGACGTTCGGTCAGACATGGGTAAATATATATGTCCGCCCCACATACATGGGCGGGCCATAAAAATCCTATACTCTACTTTAATCCAAATAATTACAAGTATTTTTTAACGAAACAATTGCCTGTGCCCCGTGTGTGTAAAAGACCCCTTTCTACAGTTTGATAAGAGTCAGGCTCAGTGGGGCAGCTACAAGGTTCACACTCACATACCGCCAACTGGGCAGGGACTTAGTATATTAAGCTTTGTTGCTTCCCAATCCAGTATAAATAAATATATTTAAATAAAGGTAATATCAAACCTACCGTCAATCTCAAATGTCCAAAGAAAAAGACTCTTTTTGCACTAAACACATTTCACCAAACACCTTCTAGGAATATTTATACATGTACCTACATGTATATACAGGTACTTTCTTGAACATATATGAATTAACTCACCTTTTATTTTATTTGTCATGTTTGTGAAAAAATCAAATTGGTGGAAATGAAAAAATGGAAATTTATAAAATCAGCGCAAATGTCATATGCCTGTCATTAAGTCATGAAAGTATATATGTACTTCGAGGAGTTATTCTGGAATCTCAGACAGATAGGCCAAATGACACCTTTCTGTTGTTGTAAATGGTCCCTTGTAAATCAGATACATTTTTGTACATGTAGGAATCTTTCACCAAATGGAGAATTTCTAAAAATTCTAAATATCAGATTTTTCAACTCTACATATGTACATGTATATTTGGAGAAAATCTCTCCATTATGACATCAAATGTCAAATGTTACAAAAATGTTAATGGATTAAAATTAGGAAAAGATCTCTTCTTACAAATTTTGGCATGCTGAGCTGATGAAAAAAAAAATTCACCATTCAATTTAAAAAATTCAGACATGTTTTTATTTTATTAAGAAACAAACATGTTGACAAAATAAAGTAGTATTCTCATCATTTGACATGTTTGACACATGTATGGGGAATTAATAAACAATGAAATTTTCTAGAAAAGCAATAAAAGGGGGGTTGGCACTTTATAAAACCTGCATGGTTTAACCCACCATTTCATTCGAAATGCCTGACTTGCCTGTAAATACTACATGTACTAAGTCAAGTCCATTGCGATTTACCAATTTTGATGCAAGTCATGCAAGTGGAGTTTAACTTGTCTTCTGTTTCTTGACAATTGCAATGAGATTGAAGGGACCGTTCAGTAATTTTGTTGTTACTTTTATTCCCGATCCAGGCATTTCATGAAAAATAATAAAAATTGCTCTAAGATAAAATGTTGCAATTAAAGTACATGTAACTACAAAATTGACCTAGCTTAAAATAAGCCCTTAAACTAATAGAAGGAGTCCATCAAAATGTTTAAATAAAAATTGTTTCAAACTAACATTGACTAAAGAACTAGGTACTTCATTTACATCTTAAATCTTCTGATCAGGAGAATGAGAATTACCTTGATCAGATCACAGATCTATGTACAATTAAGGTCTTAATTTAGGAATGTTAGGGGTAATCTCCTGATATGAAATTCTCCGTTTTGGTGAAAGATTTCTAGCTCTGTCATGTCTGTAAATTTTTCTATCAAGCAGTGACCATGGTGACCAAAATTTAAAACCCATGGGACCTACTAACAAGAGAAGAGGCTCCCTGAGGAACCTGAATCGTTCACCTGGTCTTGATGTCAACCCTATGCCACTTTTGTAGAGCTTAATAAGCTTAACATTTTAGCAAGCAACAGCCAATCTCTAACTGTTATAGTTTTCATTCCATCATGTTCTATAGGCAAAAAACACTATTTTTAGGGACCATAACCCCTAAAATGGGTCATCTGACAACTTCGACCCTATGGAGACTTTCAAAGTGCTAAATGAACTCAACGTTTATTTAAGCAAGCAGCAGATTTTCTCTATCTGCTATAATTTTTATTCTTTGGGCAAAAAACACTATTTTTCAACTTTTAGGGGCCATAACCCCTAAAAGGGTTATCTGACAACTTCAACCCTATGGAGACTTTTATAGTGCTAAATGAACTGAACATTTAAGCAAGCAACAGTTTTTCTCTATCTGCTATAGTTTTCATTCTATGGACAAAAAACACTATTTTTCACCTTTTAAGGGCTGTTACAACCCCAAAAAGGGGTCATCTGACAACTTCAACCCTATGGAGACTTTTGAAAGCTACAATGTAAACATGGTAAATGAAATGAAAATTTAAGCAAGCAACAGCTTTTCTCTATCTGCAATTGTTCATTCTATAGGGCAAAAAACATGAAAAACGCCATTTAAGCCATTTTTGAACTATAAAGGGCCATAACTTCCTACAAGGGGTCATCTGATAACTTCGACCGAAATTCAAACAGCAACCATACTCCTTCATGCACATCTTTATATGGTGCCCTTTCTTTGTGTAAATTTTCAAGCTACTACTGGGGCATATGTATATTAAGTTTCATCTACCTAGGACTTATAGTTCTTGAGATATGGATCTGGAGGTGCTCATAAATCCATATCCAGCCTATTACAATTAATGTATTGAAAATTCTAAAAGTCACTCAACCAGAAAATCAAGGTCAAGGTCAAACGATGGGGATGCAGATGTGCTAAGCTACTACTGGGGCATATGCATACCAAGTGTCATCAACCTAAGACATATAGTTCTTGAGATATGGAGGTGCTCATAAAACCTTACCCAGTCTATTATATTGTACACCGTATTGAAAATTGTCAATCACTCAACAGAAATATCAAGGTCAGGGTCAAAAGATGGGGATGCAGATTTACTAAGCTACTACTGGGGCATATGCATACCAAGTTTCATCAACCTAGGACTTATAGTTCCTGAGATATGGAGGTGCTCATAAAACTTTACCTGTAAAAAGGTCTAAGTTCACAGAGTCACTAGAGTGTGGAAATGGGGTCAGGGTCACTCGACACGGTAACAGTTGCGTAGACCATAACCTCAACTGTCTATATAACCAATATCAAATGCCTAGCTATTAAACTTTTCAAGCAATTCACTGTCCACAAGTCTTACAAAAAAGTTTATGTCGCCGCCGTCACCGCCGGAAAGTAATACCTATGTCTCGCTTTCGCGACTATTTTTTAAAAACATAAAAAGCACCCGGCAGCCAGATAATTATTTTTTAAACTACAATGTAAGTCAAAAGTGTTTTTTTTTACTAGCTTTACTAATCCTCCTGCAATTTTCTTTTCTTAAGGGTATATTACATGTATTAAATCTTTATTTATATTTTATTATTGGGCTACATGGGCTATAGGGTTTGATCTAATGGTAATAAAAGAACCCTCTGCACATAAAACAAAAAACAAAAACAAAAACAAAAGTGAAAAAAAAAACACACACACACATGAAGAAAACCTGACCAAAATAAAATATAATTTTAAGGTATTCCTGGTTTACGAAATCCACATATTCTACATGTATATGAGGCGGGTTTAACTACATGTATGACACACAATAAAATATAGTTATCAAGTATATTATAAATATGTGATAAAAAATTTTATGTACATGCCAGTGAAATAAATAGCACCTACCTGACCTAGGAGTGGGAAACATGTTACAAAGATTAAAGTTTTTTTTCGAACAGTGATTTTATTGAAATCTACAATATGTCATGACTGGGCGCTTTTTATCTCCCCAGGCACTTTTTAGAAGGACTGGGACATTCGTACAGATATAAAATTATTACCTCTTTCCGGAGTTTTTGTCATTTTGATTCTTTTAGATCCTTTTATAAAAAAGACAGGGTGATTTTTACCAAAAACAATCAAGGGTTGTAATTTAAAAAAAGTTTGTGTGCTAGGGGCCAGATAAAAAATCTGGGTTCCACTTAGTCCAAGATTGCTCTGACGTCCTCGGCATTTATCCCAGCAAGCTGGGGCCGTGGGACGTCAGAGCTCTTTCCATATCAAAAACACAGGATTTAGCACACCCGTTTTGTTGTGCATTTTCAAGATATATAAATGTACATTTCCATCATTACTCCTTTAATATTTTGGTGTAAAATGAAGCATACAGTTAATTAGTAACAGAATGGCATATTAAATGTGAAGTTAATTGTTGAATTAGTGAAAAAATGTCAAGTCTGTGGTCTATTTTCCTGATCTTGAACTTAATGAAGTTCAGGATCAACTTTTAAAAATTCTTTGATTTCTCTTTAATCATTAACATTGACAGGGTTGGGACATGTTTGAAACTTTTATTTTAGATATAACAAATAAATTTATCCATGACAAAAGTAACTAATCCGAGAGTTAATTAACATTTTCAACGAACTTGTTAAAATCCTGTGTTCTTGATATGGAACGAGCTCCAACGTCCCACGGCCCCAGCTTGCTGGGATAAATGCTGAGGACGTCAGAGCAATCTCGGACTAGGTTAATTCCACTCAAAGTTCAGAAAATTGAAATGGTTACAATACGTGATTTTCGAGTTCATTTCTTTTCTGGAAAAAGTCAGCAATTACACATAAATTATCACGTGACAATACCAGTTTTTGAAGCAAACTGGTTTGCTGCTCCGTAGACTTACAACTAAGCTTGAAAGCAATCTTCAAATTAATGCTATTGATATCGGTTGCATTTCTACTATTGAGATGGAAAAATATTCTTTATTGCGTGAAATTAGTGTCATGAAGAAGAATGATAGGGTAAATATGCACCAGTGATGAATTATTTTGATCCCCTTCCTCATGCCGCAACCGGAAATGAAAATGCATAGAAAAAAATGTAATAAAAGAACTTTCTCAGAACTATCAGACGTTCCTTGACTACAGAATCTCAGAACTGGCGTATTGAATTACTGAGTGGTGATTAATCTAAGAGTCCAAAAATACTGTAGAAGACAAGTTCAACTCTATTGGAAAGATGGCAAATGGCAATGGTCATGATCGACTTGGTATAGGCATTTCAAATGAAATGGTGGGTTAAACAAGGTTTTATGGTGCACCGAGGCAACCCTTCCTGTTCCATTGCAATCTTAGAATACAAAAGTTGTTGTGGGACACAAGGCAGAATGTAAAGTTTCAACAGACCCTAATCAAAATCAATCGGTCGCTCACTTACAGTTCTCATCTGACGGGGCGCATCTGGCATGCGTGTGTCTTCAAATTTGAGACACCTACAGATCTTGGGGACAGGGTTTCATTCCCATTTTTTTTTCTTGTAGTTTGTTTTAATGTTATGACACTCACTCTACTCTGATCTAATAAATATCCTAAGAGGTCTCATTTTCATGATTTTCCGACCTTCCAGACTGCAATGTAACTTGTAAAATATTTTTTTTCCGATCATAAGCTGGTTCTCTTCTGACAATTCGGGTCCTACTAAAAAGCGTCCTAGACCAGATTTAGTGCCCTAGAGTTATAAAAAGCGCCCTAGAGATATAAAAAGCGCCCTAGAGTTTATTTTTCACAATAAAAGAAATATGAAAGCAACTATTTGAATTGGAAATGGTAAAAAATAAATCAGGAACGTGTTTGTAGGACCCCCCAATAAATGCATAAAAATGTTTCTAAAGTTTTGTTAGATGTATCTGATTTTATTTTTTAATAATTTTTTTAATTTGTCAGTTAATATACATTTGTACATCCCCAAAAATGATAATATCAAATTAGAAAATGTTTGCTACACTGATTCATAAGTCTTGCTTATATATATGCCTACCCGTGATGCCACGGTATATTTTAGATACATGAATGCACTTTATAAATGACTGTGTCCAATAAAAAGTTATCAGATTTTGAATGGTGCATTTAATATTGATTAATTGATTGATTGAATTAAATTACTTCTAATTCAATTATCTGGTACATGTATGTTTAGTGATTAACGATTAGTAATTGATCTTGGATGAAAAAAATTATATAAACTTTGTAGCTTTTCATGCAAAACAAAAACAGGTGTTTTGTCAATCTGTTCAAATAAAAAAATCATCAGCAAATTAATTTAAAAGCACGTTAGAAACTTTAAATAAAGTATGTATAATATAATACAAAACACGTCTAACTCACTTGTACCGTAGACCTGTATATACAGGTCTATGCTTGTACAAAGTTAGCAGACCTTTGAAAAATGAATAATAATATCAGTTTTCTAATACATTGTTTTTCTTACAATGCTTATATTTTCTTATATGAAGAATATTTTATAAATACTTTGACATTTTATTTTAAAAATTAGTATAGTTTATTTAAAATATAATCCCTAGGGCGCTTTTTACAAGGCTAGGGCGCTAAATCTGGTCTAGGGCGCTTTTTAGTAGGACCGGACAATTCCCTTCTGCGAGAGAAGTGTTACGTAGTGTAATGTGGCAGTGCGACAGGAACCAGTTAAGTAAAACCTGTTACCTCAATTGGTAGATCCCTCCTCTATCAGGAGAACCTGCATGGATACGTCCAGTAGGCGGAAAATTTTTATATAGAAGAAGAATTAAGAAGAAGAAGACGAGGGGCATTAGAATCTAATATACATGTCTATGACACTATGTACAAGTCTGACCTTCACCACTTGTGAAAAGCACTGTTTCTAAATTAAAAAAAAACAAATGTCCAAGCTTCTCTATCCGCAATTTGTTCCATTTCGAAAAGAACATGAAAAATTCTGTTTTGGCCTATAAAGGGGTCATTGTACAGTTTCGCCGGAGTCAAATCAGAGACCGTGAATTTCACGGTCTCTAGTCAAATGCTAGTTTGTAGAGCTTATATATAACGATCGATTAAATTAGTGCTTTAGATATCCTCTATCTCGTATGCTTTAAATTTATATTTTAGGCCAAATAAAAAATGTGTGTTTCAGGCAGTTTCCCTAGCTACGCATGCTACGGGTCCTATATTTTGGTGCGACCCGGAGATCGGTCTTTGGCCGATCCTAGCCATTTTATGGCACTATTAAATTTAAGATTCTGCTCCCATTAACTCATATGGTAAACAAAATGAATCCATACCTACCTACCCTATTTTTCCATGAAACACATATTTTTTTGTCTAAGCATGAAACTGTAATCTGAACCCCTGTTCCATTTTACATCATGATTTTAGCCACGAGGGCCAAGTTTGTTTTTTTTTAAATAAAATAAAATCTCCTAATATCCGGCCAATCATATTCTTGGATATTCCTAATCCCAAGATTTTTCATTATATTAATGTCCCAATATTTTTCCTACATAAGACATAAGTTCCAATCAAGGTCCCCAGAGGGGCAAGATCATTACAATGATTTTATACAAGTAAACAGTATTATTAAATAAAAGTTGAAAACAGATGATAGTTTGTGAATTCAATGCACATCTCATATATTATATATATTACAATATTACAATATGGGCAAATTGTGAACATAAATTATTAGATAAAAAAAATAAAATTCTCATGCCACAGATCTATATTGATTCATAGCCATGGAGATCATTTTCTTATTGTTATCCAGTCCTCCCCGTACCCAAAGCACGCACAAAATTAAGATAGTGTTTTTCCTACAAACAACTCGTATCCCAATAATAAGGGGCTAATGCCCATACATGTATCCCAACGAGATCCCAATACATTGTATACCTATTTAAAACAAACCCCAACATGTTCAAAATTTCAGGCTAAGGGACAGACCATTTAACTTTAAGGGGGGGCCTTGGTTTTTTGTTTTGGCCAGAAAAAATATTTATTTTGTGAATGCGTCATGACAGAATTTTTACTTTTTGAAAGCGTCGCGACAAAATATTTTTTTCATTATTAGCATTATTTTATATGGCAGAAATTCTTCTTTAGAATATTTTTTTTCTTACCCTCTGCTGCCAAAATATTTTTTTCATCAAAAACCATTTTCAAAATATTTTTTTCATCAAAAATCATTTTCAAAATATTTTTTAGGAAAAAAGCAAGGCCCCCCTTCAAGTTAAATGATTGGTCCCTAATTGCTAACAATGGTTTCAGAAGAGAATGATTTTTAAAAATCGTTATCGGACGACGGATGCTAAGCAATGGCGAGCTCACATCAAGCTTTGGACCAGCCTGAGGCCATGTGCGCTAAAAATAGCACCTATATATATCATGTCTGCGTCTAAAATAGCAGAGACATTATAAATAAGGTGATTCATTAGATGTGCTAAAAATATATAATAAATGCACTTACCCATGTCAGACCTTTAATGCAAGTCTCTGCTGTCCGCCACGGTCTACTTAACTATTCATCCAAGGATTATGTAAAATGACATCTTTCTTGGTTTCACCATAATCCCAAACGAGTTCCATCCCTTTTGGGACTTCAATATTAGTTTTTAGATACAACTTCTTATCTCCTTCGTTGGGACCATTTGCCGACAATCTTACCAATTTACAATTTGCGAAAGTTTTTGAGTGGTTGAAATATCTTCCAATGTTTTCGTTATCTTTAAAAAGATTCCCATCAACATCTCTATTCGCGTCGAGATATTTATTCTTATCGAAAACGGCTACAGGCGGTAGTCTAATTTTTTCATAATGTTTTTCGCGTGTTTCGTGTTCTGACTTATCTATCCACTGTCCTTTATATTCCACAAGTACCTGATCTTTCGGAATATCACATAGAGCAAACACTCCGTAATGTTTTACACTATCTATAAATTTTCTTTCAAACACTTTTTCAACACAGACATGACAGATATCGGCTTTTACTGAGTCCCGAGAAATTTTTGGTACTTTTACATAGTATCCTCTTGGACTTGAACAATATCGTATTCGTTTCACTTCCGAAATTCTCTTGAATCTTTTACTAAAAGCAGATCTAGCTTTAGCTTCGATAGAGTCAGACTTAGTTCTTTTACGAATATAAGATATGTATTCTGTGCATAAATCAGATGTACGTATCGGCGTCTCCGAACTTTGCAGCAAATCAACGAACCTATCTAGATACGGAACAAAAGTACCAGTGTCTTTTGGGTGTGCATTTGTGCCTTTTAAACCTGGATTCCTAGGCATTCCTTTCTGACTCTATGATTTAATTCATGTCTGGAAAGTAAACTAGACTCCAAATGATAGTGTGTAAAGATATAATTTTTAAGTCATATTAAGTCTGCTTGACCCTCAAAAATCAAACTTTTCCTGAACACAAATAACACGTACAGAACACTTTATAAGTTAGTTACATAATTTTATGTTTTACCATTGTTTAAATGTCAGACAGTGTAAACAGACCCAATAAAATATTTACCTTAATGCGGAAACTTACAACTGTCACTGGATCAGTCAGTCAATATACAAATTTATCAACATTCGATCTTTTTTCAACAGAAGCTGATTTAACATGTTTTAAAAGTATTAGAATCGCCTCCATTCCGATGGGGCTTGCCCCGAGTTGATATCGAATGCACTGGTTAACCCTGGATTTTATATAGGCATTTGACATAAAGGAACCATGAAATCTCTTTAATGCCATAAAATTTAAGGATGCATAACCAGATATAAAATCTGTTACAATCACTTTTTATTCCTTGGGGGATCAATATTGAGATAGGACCAGGGGCATTATGTAGCGACAATTTATTTTTGTAGCGACAGTTTATTTTTATTGGGGATCGAGCCGGGGCTATGCATGTATATTTATTTTGTCCTGTCGTTTGATTTGGTGTCCTCCATATTTTTTTCGCGCTCATGTTAAATCAATGCACCCTTAATTTTAATGGCCAGTAGCTCCATTCTGCATGCCTGCTCTGACTATTTTTACTGCGACTTAGCACCCTGCCTTTTCAATTTCACCCCCTCCCCCAAATCAAATAGTGACTGCCTCAAGGATTGTTGCCAACTTATAGAGCAATTATGTAAAATTTGGTTGAAGTTGACCCAGTGGTTTAGAAGGAGTTAGTTTACGACAGACGACGGACGACGGATGCAAAGTGATTGCATAGCCTCACCTATGTATGGCCTGGTAAGGTAATAAAACATTACATTTTTATGAAAATATATGGCCGAAATTATGCCTGACATATTCAAATCTGACTCAAGATTCAGGCGGTGTCATCGGTTCATCGACAAAATTGGCACAAATCACAATTTATTATTACAAATTAGCCAATTTAACATCACTTGTATTCAAAGTCATGGAAGAAATCATATTACACCCCAGCTCCATTAGTTCCGAGTGACCAGGATTTTCCAGACTTTTGAAGAAATTCAAGGAAATCCGAGATCTCAGAATCAAAGACTAGACTATCATAGTGTATAGAACCATCAAATCAACATCAGATACAAAGATTCTGCAAGAAGACCCCATCAGATTAACAGAATGGGAGAAAACATGGGGTATGGATTTCCACCCACGAAAATGCAGCGTTCTCACTGTCACCAGAACCAGAAAACCAGTAACCACCATATACATACGCAAGGGACAAATTCTATGACAGTCAAAAAGTAGCAAATAGAAGTAGACATTCAGAGTAGGTTACTTCACCATAAACCTTGATTAATGTGCCACTGAATAGAACCCCTACCAGAAAGCTCAAGTAAGAAAAACAGAAATGGTCCAATGTAGAATGTAGAGCAGCCCACTATAGCACCAACCGCTACAGAAACACGAGTAGTGCCGAGAGCATGATGGAACTAATAGAATAGAAAACTTTTGAATAGCGACGCAAGAAACAACAACTTACTTTGTTCTTCAAAGCTGTAAATGACCTCATGGACTTTCTAAGCAGGAAGTACCTCACACCTGCAAACAGTACTATACAAGATCGACACACATCAAAAGGTTAAGACAGCCTGAAGTACAGTTTCTTCCTTAGAACAGTGTCAGTTTGGGATTCTCTTTCAGCATCCTTGGTATCCTTCAAGAGGGAGCTTTCTACCTTCAATTAAACTATACTGACCACTTTACATAGTCGGCCAGATAAAGAGCTAGGGCTATCCCGGCGGAGCCTCAGGCTCTGGTATCGCCATGGGAGATAGATAGGCCTAGACTAGATTACTGAAAGGTAAAGGTGACACTTCTGTTTTCCTTTTTCTGCTCTTTATTATTTCTCTTATCAAACTCGAAACATCTTTAATTTTTAATTCTATTTTCTTGCTAATAAAGGTAATAACAAAACTACCGAACTTGAAAGGTCAATCTCAAATGTCCAAAAAAGAAGACAAAACCAAGCAGTCATACCGGAGAAGTGGAGGATCGCAATGGTCCTGACTTGGTACAGGCATTTCAAACGAAATGGTGGGTTGAACCAGGTTTTATGGCGCCAAACCTCCCGCTTCCATTGCGATCTAATGATCCGTTAATGACAAAAACACAACATAGTTGTGAGACACAATGGGGATAATAAGGTGATCATCTCAGTACAACATATCAGCCACAAACTAATTAAAACAAGCACTTACCATATTTTTCAACTCTAATTTGAATTTTTCCACCAGTGGCTGATATCGAAGAAAGAATTTTTTCAGAGAACGTATGAGGCGTATTTTCTTATAGCCCTGGTCCAAAAGTCGGTCACGTAGAAATCGGTGTCTGATCAAAAAATCTGCGAAATGTGTGCTAGCTCGGGCATATCGAATAAGTTGTGAAATATAAACACCGTACGCAGGGGAAGTTGGTATATTACTCTTTAGATTAGGGAAATTAATAATTTGAAAATTGAAGTCGTCTCTTTTATCGTAAATTTTAGTACTGAGATGACCACCTGGGTCAAATTCGAGATGCAAGTCCAAGAAAGATGTGAAGCAAGCGGATTCGGTAGTCTCTTTAATCTCAAGCTCTGGGGGATATATTGAAGAAATCCATCTACCAAATGAATATTGTTGTTGACAGAAAGGACATCATCAATATATCTGAAAGTAAGATTAAAGGATCTTGCTTCTTTCATCTTCTTGTTCTTTACGAGTCCCTGAAGAAATTCAGTCTCGTAAGAGTATAAAAACCGATCGGCGAGGAGAGGAGCACAGTTTGTGCCCATTGGAATACCGATGTTTTGTTGATAAATCTCTCCTCCGAATGTGACAAATATGTTGTCAATAAGGAAATAAAGCATACTGCAAACTTGGTCTAGAGTGTAACAAATTTTATCTTTAAAAGATGTTTTGGAAAAAATGTAGAATTATAACCTAAAACAACAAAGTTCTTAGAATTTGAAAAAGCTTTTTCAAGAAGTTTTTTCAGGCGACATTTTAATTTATCGTGTGGCAAGGTGGTGTATAAGGTTGAAAAATCAAACGTTTTTAAAGAGTGAACTTCAAAAAATGATCTTGAACTAAAATGTTCCAACAAATCTTTCGAATTCTTCAAAATCCACATAAATTATGATTGATTCCACTACGATTATAAATAGTATCGCAGTATGCTTGTTGACCTTCTTTGACGGCAGACAAGATCTTTGTTAGTTGAACGGACAATTCTGTAGTTGAACATGATGAAGAATCAGCTATATACCTTTCTTTGTACGGATTTTTGTGAAGTTTGGGTATCCAGTACAAATATGGTAACTCTTTATGTTCCTCTTTCATTTGAATGTTGAAAGAGGACATAAAAGAATTATGGTTGGCTATGATTTCATCTTGATCAAATGTAGTCCGTTTGTATGTAGCACTAGCGACAGTATTACCATCAATGCCTAGTTCTTTAATGAGACAATTGTAATAATGTGCTTTACATACAAAAACTATGTTATTGGAAGCCTTGTCTGCAGGTGTGACAACATACTTGTCATGTAAGGAAGAGAGACAATTGAGAGCTTCACGATCTCTGAATACGGAAGAAGGCCGGGGATTTACACATTTCCGAAGTTTGTCTATTCGGCTGCGTACAAGAGATCGGATAGTTCTAACCCAGTCCGACAGTGATTCAAGTTCAGGTTCTTGGTCCTTTTCCCTCTTTATCCAGGCTCTATCATAGTCTTCCACAGCGTCCATGATGATCTTAAAATTGTAGTTCCAATTTATACGCTGTGGTTCCCTGAATTTAGGTCCATGAGAAACCACATTACGTAATAAATCGTTTTCAATTATCTTAAGATCACCCGTGATGACATGACCAGATGGACCATAGATAAAGGGAGAGGTGGAACAATCACATGTCAGAGGGGACTTTAAGTAGTCTTCTATGTTTAGGTCCTGCAATGCCTTTTTGTGGTTAAAAATTTTACTACTTATGGTTTTAGTGTAGCGGTAGGAAACAATTGGTGTTGACTGGTTGTTTAAATACGGAGGAATTTGAGATGTAACTTCTTTACGATTTAAGATGTTGCTGATGTTAATAGCATCTATTCCTTTGTTCTTAAATGGAATGTGGAGAAATTTTCTGTCCTCGTTGGTAAGAGGTTCACTTCTTACAGGTTTAAAAAGACGAAAAAGGGCCACGTCACAGATGATGCTAGAAAGTCTGTAAGAAGGAGAAAATATATCAGTGCCTCCTTTTTCTAACCCAAGATCACGTAGGGCTTTAAGTTTCGTCACTCGTAGTGAAAAGAGAAAGGTACGAACATGATGGACTCCCAATGGTTGTTGTAGACTTGTAACCAGATCATCAAACATCTCAGATAGAGATCTGGTGTCAGTTTGACTGGCTCCAGATTTCGGTTTGTGTTGTCTGTGACCATGACTACGTTTGTGTCTACCATTAGGGTGAAACAGTTTCATAACATTTACCTCACTACATTGAGGGCTAGATAGGTTTCCTACTCCTTTGATATTGTCGTTACATCCATAAGGCATTGCAGTACCTAAAGTTTTTATCCAGTGAAGTTCTCGGTTTTTTTTCAGTGGGGTGCACTAAGATTAGGGCTGTTGGTGTCGTGATAGATCTTTTCTATAAAACGGACTTTCATTTTAGACATTGGTCATGGTTAGGTTGATTAAAGTGGTTGTACAAAACACGATAATCAGAATTTTTATTGTCATACCTATGACCATTCATGCGAAAACGTAAAGAGTTTTTGGTTTCACCAACATACAACAGTCCACACACAGTACATTCAATTCCGTAAATGACATTTTCGGTAGAACAGTCCAGAGAGTCGCTAAGAGGAAGCGTTATATAATGTTCATATACACGACAGTTCAACGTACAACGTAGATGTAGATGTTAAGGTAGATGACTAAAACGGGCCCGTGGACACAAAAAAAGTAAGGGAAATTGTGAACAATCTTCAAAAAAGCTGGAGATTCTTAGAAGCATAGATGAGGAAATACTACAAAACCTGGAAGAATGAGACGTAGAAGCCAAGATTGTTGATTCAGAAGAGTAAGACGGATATATTTCTCATATTCAAAAGCTCATACTCGATTATCTACACCATAGAAAAGAACTCGATTTCATCAACACAAGAACACAAGTTCCATCAGCATCAACCTATTCTATTGATGTTACACCACCAACCTTCACACAGCCCGTTCACGTTCAACCAACCCCTACTCGGTAACGACAATGAAAATCGGCAATAAAACGCGTGTATTTCAAACCTCCGTACACCAGAATATCACTCATCCCGAGTTAAAGCAGAACACATGTCGAGTACAACAAGTTACCTAAACATTTGACGAAGATCTTATGCAGTGGCAGCCATTTTTGGAGTCTTATGAAACTTTCGTACATTCTTAGCAACGTGCACAAATTTAACTATAATTTTAAATCACTACTCCGCGATGAAGCGTCCAAAACTGTAACAGGATTGCATATTATCACACACTAAGAGTTTTTACGACGATTACGAGATCCATATTAGATGTTAAGATTCTTTAGGTCTAAGCGAAGACGCGTACAGAGCCTTTCTGGTACCATAAATTCTTAACAAGCTTTCCGGTGAAATACGCACAAACACTAGACATAGCGTAGTGTAATTTCAGTTGAGTTTTATTTGATAAATGCAGGAAACCCGTTAAAATGATCACTAAGGTAAACCCTCATGAACCGTCTTTTGACGAACACGGTAAATAAAGGTAATAACAAAACTGCTGAACTTGAAAGGTCAATCTCAAATGTCCAAAGAAAAAGACAAAACCAAGCAGTCACACCGGAGAAATGGGGGATCGCAATGGTCCTGACTTCGTACAGGCATTTCAAACGATGTGGGTTGAACCAGGTTTTATGGCACCAAACCTGTCACTTCCATTGGCGATCTAAGGATCCGGTAATGACAAAAACAGAAGAGTTATTCGAACAGGTACGTGCCTAAACAGAGATAACAGGACAGAGTAACTCACGACCAAAACCAAGTTTTGCATACTTCAATTGTAAGGAGTCACATTTGTCAGTTATTTGATCAAAAGTATCCGATGTCAATCATAAGGAAGGAGCGATATGTTTTAATTGCCTGTACATCAATCAAATCCTACAACAAATGTAAGAAACGCCACCATACCAGTATTTGCACCAAATCTGCTAAATGTACTGAACGGATGCAAGCCATAGGCGATGTGAACGTGGAAACAATCCAACACAACGCGTGAGAATGGGCAATATTCTACATTTACAGTCACACCTTACGGGCAAGTACTTTTGAAGACAACAATCATCCCTGATGCCGCTTGACAGGACGTATTAGATGGCTAAAACAAAATCTCCAAAAGTCGGTGTTAATCAACAGTAAATTTATGTATGCTATATGTATACATTTCGATAAGTAACTTCTCATCAGTAGCATTTGACCCAAAAAATAGGAAAATATAAATCCAAACTTATCAAAAGAGACATACTCCAAAAACCAAAATAATCGAACAAAAAAGCCAAATCCAGCACAAAGGAGATCGACCATGTGCAATACATGGAAAGAACCCTAATGTTTTAAACAATTTTGAATTTAATTACGGACAATTTAAACCACATTTTCAACGGTGTAAATCGTGTCTGTCAGACAAGTCTGACGACTAGGCTTGTGATTACCCTAGGGGACATCTGGTCCACGCAGCAGTGGAAATCGACCTAGTGGCCCCAAAAACAAAACCATCAAAAGTCGATGTCAGTCAACAGTAAATGCATTTTATTATCTGATGAAGGCACTCAAAACTCGTTTATTACTGAAAATATGGTAATAGAATTGAAGCTCAAACCACCCGGAACAGAATGCATCAACCTATATGGCTTTGGAGACAATGTAAGCATCACTACAGTTATCGCAGACTGCTGATCAGAGTTCTTATTGTTACCAAAATTGTAGCGCCGATGAAAACTTACATAGATCAAGACTTGTGTGTTGGTGTTTGGCACTGGGTGGTGAAATGCGTCTAGTGTGGCAGTAATCAAACGTCTCTATATCTACTTTTGCCGCTGGCCAGCATACTTGTAGGTGAAAAGGAGAGTCGAGTGCGTAAATCTTGCCCTGTCAGTACTTAGCCTCTACACCACCACGACTACTTTCATTGCCTCCTCGTGGCAATGCACGGTTACTGGGACATACAGTCTCAGTCTTAACTGAAAGGGGATCTCGGAGCAACAAGGGCCCTAGGTATGTAGTATGTAAGCCCACCTGTGTGTGGATATGCCCTAGCACTCATCAACATTGTCCCAACTATGGGTAAATAGTCGGTTAGATGAGAATCGTTAACATTGAATGGTAGCTCATCTAGGAGACGGAAAACTCTGATATAAACCTTCATCAGCTGTGGTAGGCAACCATTCAAGAGGCAGGAAACCTCGACAGTAAATCCTCTTCTCATAAAACACTATTGATAACGGAAACAAGGGCTAGAAGTACTTCAGCATACCACCCAATACATACAAAGTACAAAATACAAAAAGACAGCCATACCAAATCGGGAGCTTGACACACGAGAAGTATATTGAACACCAGAACCAAGCTAAGAGTTAGTTTCTGTAATGTACATACCACGTACCAGACAGGAAAACAGGCTCAAGAGAAATAAGGACCAACAACCTTCACATTTTAAGAATCAGTGAATCTGACTTTGGACAGAATGTTACAAGTACATGTGAAGTTATTGTATACTCTGGCAGCAAAGACGGACAACATCATGAAGGTATAACAAATACCCTTAGTAAAACAGCAGCAAAATCACTTGTAGAATATCATCCAGTAAATGAGAGAAGAATCCGACTAAAAACAAAACCAGTACAAACAGGAATTATTCAGGTATATGCACCAACCAAGGAGGCAAATTTCCTTACCATGGGAGACCTAAATGCCAAAGTAGGAAATGATAACACCGGATATAAAAGAGTGATGGGAAGGCATGGCAGAGGGTTACTGAATGAACATGGATAATACTTTATAGACTTCTGTGGTAACATAGGTCATAGGTGGTACCTTATTTAAACACAAAGAGATCCATAAACAATCTTTGGGAGTCAGTCACCTGGTGGAAGAGAAAAGAATCAAATTTAACATATTGCTATGAATGGAAAATGGAGAAGATTTTTGCAGGATGTTAGAGTACTTGACGCGGAGTTGACGTTGGAAATGATCATCACTTAGTTACAGCTAACATTAAAGTCAAACTAATGAAAATAGCACAAAAGGGAAATATTAAAAGAATGACACTGCCAAACTGAAAGACAACAAAGGTATGCAAGACTTCAAGATAGAACTTAAAAACAGATTTCAAATTTTACAAAATGATAATATGATGAATGAAGAAACAATAGATGAGCACTGGTCAAAAGTATGTCATGTATTTAAGAAACAAGCAAGAATTCTCTTGGGTACAATTGACAGATGCACAAGGAATGGATTACACCAAGTACTTGGAAAGTGATTGACAACTGGAAAGAACCCAAGAAAGCATTATGTATTACACTCACTAAGAAAGAATAAAAGAAAGGCTAAAAGAACAGCATGCAGATAGCAACAGAGATGTCAAAAAGGCAACAAGAATAGACCGAAAACAAATTATAAAAGGAATGGCAAGAGAAAGCTGCACCAGACAAGAGAATGGGGGACTTACTAAAAAGCTATGTGGTGAGAAGAGAAACTCGAATAAGCCAGTGTAAAGAAAGCAAGGTATTCTTATAATATCAGAAGAAAAAGAGCAAGATGACAGATGGAGGGAACATTTTCAGGAAGTGCTAAATCGTCCAGAGTCAGAAAATATGGCAGATATACCACAATCGGACATTGACCTAGATATATCTGTAGAGGAACCACAAATGCAAGAAATATACAAGGCGATAACATCACTCAAAAACAATAAAGCCCCTGGGAGCGCCAACTTCCAGCAGAGTTATTTAAAGTAGATAAAAAACAACCGGTTAGATAAATAACCGACCTATTGCACCCATTATTCATTAAGATCTGGAAGAATGATACTATACCAACTACATGGTCAGAAGGAAACATCATCAAAATTCCAAAGAAAGGGGATCTGACAAATAGCAATAAGCAAGCAAAATCATTATCGATAGAATAAAAGTGGCGGTTGATATTAAATTAGGACAAGTACAAGCAGGTTTCAGAATAAAGGTCGAACGGAGATCAATTTCATAGTCCGGAAACACAAGACAAGTTCAACTCTACTGGAACAGTGGGAGATCGAAATGGTCCCAACCTGGCACAGGCATTTCGGATGAAGTGGTGGGTCAAACCAGGTTTTATGGCGCGCCAAACATCCCCCATTCATTGCGATCTTAGGATCCAGTAGAAAAAAACATTGTTATGAGACACAAAATGTATTAGTTTGTTTATTTCACCTGATTGGGCGGAGCCTAATTTTCTCGGACGTTATCTTAGGATTTAAATGAGGAAGTCAGAGAAAATTAGGCTACGCCCAACCAGGTGAAATAAATAGACTGATAAAGCAAGGTGATCTTCTCCGTATAGCAAACATTACGGCACATTGCCAAAATTCATTCATAAAGCGATCGTTAGCCTAACGTGCACGTTAATCCGTTTAAATAGCATAGGATAACGAGCACGTTAATTAGCGATCGCTTTATGAAACAGTGCCCAGCAATTTTGAAATTTTTAACCAAAGGTTGATAACTTAATAAAACATTTTAATATTTCGATCGAGACGTAGTTTTATATCGCTGCTCAAAAAGCCGATCACGGAGACAACGATGTCGAGCCCAAAAAATCCGAGAACCGTGTACTAGCCCTGGCATATCGTATAAGCAGTTAGGAAATGTTTACGCAATATGCGAGCGACGCATGAATGTTGCTTTCCAAGTTCGGAAAAGGGAAACGTTGTAATGACCAAATTTTTCCATAAAGAAATAATTATAATAAAACAGAGTACCGAATGGCAAGGAAAGCTGAATATCAACTTTATCGATTTCTATCATTTGAAAGCTTTTGATAGTATACAAAGAAAGATTCCGAGACATCATTGCATACCTCTAAAGGTTGTTAAGCCTTCTATGTCAATTTCCTTCTATGTCAATATGACTGCTGCTATTCAAGAAACGGTGTCAACCAAATGTGGATCCTCAAAACTTCTAAAGAACTTATGAAAATGCTCTGTTCCAAGTCGTTTTCCTCATGCAACAGCATCAAAACATTTGACTTTTCTACTTTATACACTTCGATTCCTCACATACAACTTAAAGCACGACTTGAAGAATTAATTAAACGTAGTTTTCTGAAATAGAACGGCAAACGCAGGTACAGATTTTTTGGTAGTAGACTATAATAAGTCTTATTTTGTTATAAATGATTCTAAGAAAACTAACAAATTTACCGAAGATCAAATTATCGAAATGCTTAACTTTCTTATCGACAACATATTTATTCAGTTTGGTGGACGTGTGTTTCAACAAACAATCGGCATTCCAATGGGTACCAATTGTGCACCATTGCTTGCTGATTTGTTCCTTCATTCCTATGAAGCAGATTTCCCACAATCACTTATCACTAAAAAGGACCACAGACTTGCCTTGTCCTTTAACCTCACTTTCCGTTATATTGGTGATGTACTTTCACTAAACAATCCTCGATTTGGTGACTTTTTACATCTCATATATCCACAGGAACTTGAAATAAAAGACACAACGGATTCTAGGAGGTCTGCTTCATATTTGGATTTGCATCTCGAAATTGACAACCAAGGAAGACTTTATACAAAGCTCTATGACAAACGTGACGATTTCAACTTTCCAATCGTCAACTTTCCCTTCTTGTGTGGCAACATTCCGTCTGCCCCAGCTTATGGTGTTTACGTTTCACAACTGATACGTTACTCCAGAGCATGCGGGAAATACAATGATTTCCTGGACAGAGCATCCCGCTTAACACAAAAGCTGCTGTCACAGGGTTATGTTGCTCATAGGTTGGTATCGTCACTAAAAAAGTTCTATGGTAGACATCATATACTCGTAGACAAATATGGGATTTCGGTCTCACAGATGAGTAGAGATGTCGGTTTGTCGTAGGGCTTTTTATATTCTTCCTTTACCGGATTGGACATTCCAAGCTTCTGGCGGGCTATAGCGACGGGTGTGCTGCAGCAAGCAGGAACTGCTTACTCTTCCGGAGCACCTGAGTTCACTTTCACTCACGTGGAGGTTCGCTATGTCCGTGGTGGTTTGGATGTGTTGTGTGTTTTTGTTTTGTGTTTGTCTTTGCTGTGTACTGATTTTGTCTTCGTCTTGTTGGATTATTGAAACTTGAATGCCCCTTTGGTACTCCTTGCCTTTTCCAATGCTCTGTAGGCAACTCATCAGACACATGCTTTATGGTTAAATCTGATGTGAGAAGAGGCTGTGTCATGTCATTTTTGCTCTTTATATATTTTGCAAAGTAAAACATCAAAATTACAAGAAAATGTTAGGAAAATAGGCATTAAAATAAATGGGAAGAGACAGAGATCATGACTTTTAACATAGAAAACCCAAAAGAAGTACAACTGGATGCTGCAGAATGACTGAGAAGGATATAGGCAGATTATTTAGTTTTCATAACGGATTCCTCAGAAAGATTTTGAGGATTTTTTTGCCAGACAAAATAACAAATACAAAGCTTCATATCAGAACTAAGACAGAGGACATGAGAACGATACTTATAAAAAAGAGATGGTGATGGTTGGACATGTCCTCAGAAATCCCAAAACAACATCACACGGAAATCACTAAGGTGAACCCCAGAGGGAAAGAGAAAACAAGGAAGACCTAAGATAACATGAAAAATAACCCTAGAGGAAAGAGAAGAAGAACACCGGATTGAAATGGGGGGATTGGAAAAGATGGCTCTAGATAGAGACAGATGGAAAGGGCTAGTCCTTGCGCTATGTGCCACGGGCATATCAAGGACTAGGTCTGTAGGTAGATCAAGGAATCAGATTAGCTCATCGAACGACCGCCGATGACATTTTCGTAGCACCGTTGCACATAGGAACAGTTTATTATTGGTCAATTGTCGATTACCATATCATACGAGAAGAAGGGTCAACCGCAATGAAGTCCAAGATTGGATAGTTGCTATCTAGAGCGATAAACAGCAAATTCATAGACATACAACTACGTACTTTGAACTATGATGAATGTGGTTATTTTATATAATATCAAAGATGAAGATTACGATATAGAAAGGTTCCAAAAAGTACAAAAAAATTGACGAATCCGTAAAAATGCCGGAATACAGAGGGATACAAAAAACGTATAAATATAAACAAATTTTCTATCAGGACGTCAAGTATTTTGTACCGCTACCCTGGAAAAAAGACCCATCACTACCAACTAATGAATAAACAACAAAGGTCCAGGCAATGAATTTTAAAACTGCGCTTTACGCACGTTTCGTCTATACAATACTCATCAGAGACGCTCAATAAAAAATGTCAAACACACTGCCAAATTTAGACCAAGGCTAAACTATGCCTGGGAGTAGAATAACCTTAATATTTCAATAATTTAAAATTTTAAACTGAAAATTAAGACTTTGATTGTATCTCCAACACAAAAGCGTTGGTGCCGGAGCGGGTTGACCTCGGGCACCAGCCACACAGCAGAGCCAACCATTACCGGATTTTTCAATAAAAAAAAAACAACAAAAGTCCAGGCAATGAATTTTACAACTGCGCATTACGCACGTTTTGGGTATACAAGACTGATTAGAAACGCTCGATTGAGCGCCTCTGGTGGGTCTTGTGTGGGCGGGGCGAGTTTGGGGCGCAGTTTTAGGATTCATTGCCTGTTCCTTTGTTGTTTTTTATTTAAAAATTTAAACTGAAAATTTAGACTCTGACGGATCTACAACACAAATGTGTTGGTGCCGGAGCGGGTTGACCTCGGGCACAAGCCACACAGCACAGTCAACCACGAGATTTTTCAAGGTATATTCGACCTCGAGGAATAGTGTATATTTGCTACAGTTGGTCTGCAAGTAGTGTTTGATTGGCTTGGTCTCTGTGTATTCTTTCTGATTTTCTTCTCGGGTTCTTTTCGACTCTATATTATCTCTTTACGTTCCATAAAATACTGTCGTTACGTAATTATTACGTTAAAAACGTAACAATGGTGGAACATCTAACTAAAAGAAAGAAACTAGTTCACAACAGACTTATAGATGAGCAAAAGTGTCAAATGCCAAGATTCAAATAAAGGAGACCTTACTATAAAGAAATGGTGAGTTAAAGTAAAATGTGTTGTGTTTGCAGAAGGTTTGTCTAAACCTTTTTTTTACAACAGACATGATCTTAGTGAGTTGAATGGAGACCTCTGTAGTAGAACAAGTGGAAGACCCGACAGTGTACCTTTCTTTGTAGATTTTTATGCAGTTTTGGTGTCCAATTCATGTTTCTTCTTTATGCTGAGCTTTTAGGAGGACATGAAAGTGTTATGGTTAGCGAGGATCTTCTCTAGGTCAAATGATGTCCGTGTGTATGTAGCACTAACTGAATCAGTGCCATCAACCCCTAGCTATTTTATAGGGCAGTTAAAATCGCGTGCCTTATATATATATACAAACACTATGTTATTGGAAGCCTTATCTGCTGGTAAGACAACATACTTGTCATGTAAACAAGAGAGACAATCGAGAGTATCACGATCTCTAAATACAGAAGAAGAAGAAGATCAAGGATTGACAAACCAATTCGACTCCGTGCAAAATAATCCTTGTTCTATTATTTTGGTTTTTGGAGTATATGTCTCTTTTGATAATTTTGGATTCATATTTTCCTATTTTAGGGCAAATGCTACTGATGAGAGGTTACTCCTCGAAATGTATACATATAGCAGACAGAAATTTACCGTTTTTTTGGTGGTTTTGCTTTTGGTGGATCTGACAGAGTCTGACAGCGTTCAAGTTCCGGATCTTGTTCCGCTTTCCTCTTTATCCACACTCTAGCATAGTCTTCCACATCGTACATGACGATCTTAAAGTTGTGGTTCAATTTACATGTTGTGGTTCTCGGAAATTTGGTCCACGAGAGACCACAATACGTAATAAATCATTTTCAATATCTTAAAATCACCCGTGATTACATGACCAAAAGATTCATAGATAAAGAGTGAAGACAACCACAAGTCAGAGGAGAATTAATGTGGTCTTCAATGTTTAGGTCCTGCAGTGTCTTTCTGTGATTTAAGATGTTACTGCTGGTGGTTTTAGAATAACGGTATGAAACAGCAGGTGTAGTTTGGCCTTTGAAATAAGGAGGAATTTTTTGCGGTTTAATATATTGCTGATGTAAATGGCACCGAGATGGAATGTGGGGGAATTTCTTGTCATCGTTTCGAAGAGGTTCAGTTCTTATAGGTTTAAAGAGACGGAAGGTGACCATATCACATACTAGTAAAATGCTGGAAATATATCTGTACCTCTTTGATCTTTCAGTTTTGTGACTTTAAGGAAAACATTTTCACAAGAAATACCAAAGCCAAATACTTTAATACATATTTATAACTATACAATTCGACCAATCCTACTATATGTCTCTGAAATATGGGGATATATACCAGTGGAGAAACACAATAATATTGATAATTTCATTACTAAAGAAATAGATAATTTAGTTTTAGAGAAGATCCATTTGAAATTATGTAAGTTCTCTTTATAGGGGTGAACAGCCGAGCCTCAAATGTAGCTTGTAGAGGAGAACTTGGGTCATATCCTTCACTGTTTTATATCATTAAAAGTATGATAAATTATTGGATTCATCTTATAAAAGAAGTTGAGCCCCAAAATTTTATCTTATATGAGGCAATGAATATGTCACAGTCATTAACCCATCCAAATAAAGAAACATGGATGGGTCATATAAGACAAATATTAAAGTATTGAAACTTAATTGGAATATTTGTCTGAGCATCATTCAAATTTTAAACCAAATTTTATCAAGAAAAAAGTAAAAGATGCTTTAAAAGCAAAATTTAATAAAATCTGAAATAATGCTTTAAAAAATCCCTCGGGGGAATATAACGGTCAAGGTAACTTATAAAAAGTTCAAGAACATTTTTATGTTAGAACCATATTTGAAATTAAATTCTCAAAAAGATCAAAATTAAGAATTAGCAACCATGCATGACCTCAAAATTGAAAGAGGAAGGTACAATGGTACACGGTAAGAAGAAAGGATATGTCCATTGTATAACAATTCAGTCAGTGGAAGATGAACTTCACTTTTTATTAAAATGCCGTTCCCTAAATGATATACGTTCCCCAAATTTAAATAAATTAATCACCTATAATAAGAATTTAACTAGACTTCCAGACAACAGAGAGAGGATAGAGCTTTATTAGGACATGGCATTCGTCCTCCATTTGTTTTGATAATTGCTGTTCTGTAGTAAGATTGTCTTTTCTATAAATTAGTTCGTTGACCTGAGACTTATTGTCAAATTAATGAAGAATACAGATCACAGCCCAGACGTTTTGCATACAAGAAGAATAAGAATTTTTTTCTTTATTTTTATTTCATTATTTATTTTATTATTATTATTTTTTTTTTAATTATTTAGTTTTTTTTTTACTTTCCCGCCTTCTAAGTTAACTTCTTTATTTCCATTTTCTTCTCTCTTTTTTTATTTTTTCCAATTGATTAGGATAAAAGTTACTTAAGATAAGATTACATATTTTTTTCACTGAAACTCACCGAATAAGTTTCATAAATATCATTTCACATGAATAAAAGGGCGCAATTGTACCACTCTTGGTAAACCTTCTAAAACTTAATGAAGAAGAAGAGGTAGTTCGTTGACTACGGAGTATATAGTTTTGTCGTAACGTTTTCCTTTAAACAGTTCTGCTAGTTTCAGATCTTATCTTGGTCCTCGCACCACGTTCTCTTTCCGTGTTTTGACGATCTAGCGTTATTTGATGGTAGTGCCGGGTGGTCGTGTTTCCATGGCGATTTGACAGTGTCATGATTACCCGTACTCAAAGTTTTGTTGGTTAGTATAAGAAGTGATTCTTCTTCGTTGGTCTCATCTGATTTTATTCTGAGTACTGTAATTTCAGTTGCCAAGAGCCTACATCTTCGTATGAAAAGTATTGATGAGCTTTGTGTATTGCGTTCTTACATGTAAGTGTTGTTCATGGGTCCAGGTAGTAAAAAGCCTATATATTTGAAGACACTGCTGTCGGTCCGTTGCTTCGTATAACGTGATCCGTGACTATATCCTAATAATATTTAGTCCGCACCGATCAAAGAGTTTTCTCTCAAAGTTGTTGTCAGTCATAATTGATACATGTTACTTCATTTGGTTTGTCACATTAACTACCCTATTGCATTCGCCTGGAAAATGTCTCAACAGTAAATACATGGTTTTGTTCTAGTTTCTTTCCTTGAGATCATGATTACTGTGAGTTTGTTGATCAATGTTTTACGTTACATTTCTTAGTTCCGATAAAATTTGCAATAAGCTCCTCTGTGTGACCGTCGAACGAATCTCCTTAATCCAGAACTCGGGTCTCCTTTTTAAAAATTAAATTTTTTCGTTGCACTTAGGGTAATAACATTGCTTTCGTGCCTGCGGGCAATACTCTTGCGAATATCTACGGGTAACTTATTAATAACAACAGGTATCAAGAAGGCTCACTTGTGGTTGTCCACGACCTTCCAGTCCTCTCATTAATCTAATTATCAGAAAAGTTTTGTAAACTGACTAACTTACATGCCTGTGACGGTAAATCGTTGAGCGTTAACAATCGTCCGCATGGAGCCGAATCCTTCCTACAATATTTGAAGGCGATGTCATAGTTTGTATTGTTTATAGTAAAACCAATGTCCGCATGGATTGTCTATGCTGCATAACCACCAAGGGCTGATTTTTTGTACGGGTGTTAGGTTGAAATGTTTTGCTGACTCACACGAATCCCAACACGTAGCCCATTGTAATACATCTCCATCAAATTTTTAAAATTTATTTTCGGCAAGCGATGATAAAGATTTGTTGTTGTTTGTGGTTGGTCGTGTACTTCTCGTGGATATGCCTTGCTCGTTATGTGTTGTTGATTCCATGCCTCTTTGGTACTCCTTGCCTTTTCATTATAATTTTTGTGTATGTTGTAAGAGCTTGTACCTTTATGGCGAACATCTACAGGACTAACAGCGGACATATTTGTGTTGCAAGGATCGATGAATCTGCGGCGTGAAATTGTCAGCGTGAACCCTAAGTGGTGTTAAGTCCCAGTTTCTATGGAAATTTTTGAATTCTTCTAAATTAAATATTCATTGTTGCTGATACAAAATTTAGTTATAGTTTGCCTTTTACTATAACTACCAAAATTTGAATAACTTTATATTGTTTAAAATCACCTTTAAATAATCGTTAGTTCCGTAATTTATTTTTTCCGTTGCCTGTTCTGTTCATTTCTCCATTTGGTAAATATATATAGATATGGTAGGTGAGTTGCAAAGGAAGAAAGTATATCCGTATGCCAACAGTGATGAAAATCACTTTTTAAAGCTGTTAACATCCGAAAATCCAACATGGTCTATAGCTGGATTCGAATCCATACTGGTTGTCATAGACATGTAGTGCAGCGCCCTAGACCACTAGACCACCTAGGCTAGATAAAATCTACCTTTTGGTAAATTATAAACCTCCGCGTAGACAATCTAAGACTGTAACACAGTACAGGATGACATTAGCAGTAGGTGGGTATAGGAAAGATAGAAAGAGAATTAGTCGCAACTGGTATGGCAGTTCTTCATTTACTGAATAATTTTAACAATTTTATTTATCTTTAATTTCTAACTTTGTATATTTACATTTTCTTGTTTGAAATATTTATCTCTTCATTGAATATTTTAAACCCAGTTGTACATGTTTTAATTTATGTGTACTAATGTAGTGTAAGTCTTGACTTCCCAAACTCTCAGAATTTTAAACCGTACATTGGGAACGATTTCAACAATGACTCATTCTTTTCCCAGTTGTACCAACGTAAGGCCAATCCAATAACTATTGTTGTTGAGTCTATATCACAGATCAAAACTGAAAAATGTCCTTATCCTTCGATCTATTCTTTTTCCAGTTTTTATACCAGAGTGTCGACCTCTTTCAATTTCAAGGTCATGACAGCTTGTTCTAAATTTGGATATGATTGGTCTATCCTTTCTTGAATTTAGTTTCAAGTATGGTTCAAACATTAAGATATTTATTAGATTTTTTATATGTTCTCAATTTATTGCCAGATTTGCCATTTTTTCAAATTCCCTTTCAAAGCTACTAGATAGCCAATGTTCTTGGAATTTTAAAGATAGAGAGGGTTTTATTTATTTTTTATAAAATTGTGTTTGAATTTTGAATGATTTGTAAACAGATATATCTAAATATACTTCTGATGTTTACCATTCCAAGATTCTTGATCAGAGTGTGATCTATAGAATCTGATCTACAAATAGCCTCGTGTAAAATAGTGTTGGAAGGTTCAACATTTTTGACAAGATGCAACCAATAGTTTACCATATTTTAATTATATAAAATAGTATAGGGAATTATCCTAAGTCTTCTCTACATGCTATATTAGAGGTTCAAGTATTGACACCTGATGAAAATTTACATAATTTCTAAAATTGGATTGTCAGTCTCTTTAACTATAAAGTTATATAGGGCTTTCTGTTTCCTATGTGATATATAGCCCCATAGATTGGTCTTATATTGTATGGTTATAAATATGGAGTAGAGTATTTGGTTTTGGAAGCTCATGTGTGAGAGTCTTTCTAAGTTTGAAAAGGGCTTTTAATCCTTTATTATACAAATATGATTAGAAACCTTCAGAACTTCCAAAAAGCAACATATAAGACAATTAGAAAAAGAGTTATTAAGATTTACGGGTTGACAAAGAAACATTCATAATCATACCACGGGGGGGGGGGGTTATTCACTTCCAATATGAAGGTATATATACAAATGTGTGAATGGGTGTGAAATCACTTGTGTAAGTATATCAATGGGTGGTTTTTTTGAGATAATTGATATTATGTCTTTGGGTCATAGTTTTATCCACGACTCCAAACAACATAAACTGACTGAGAGAGCATGCATGAATCTATACCACATGAATTGCTGTCTACTGAAACTGATTTGCCCTAGGATTATACTTTTCATGTTGTGATATGCATCTGATAATATGTGTATGGGTATTGATTTTACATCTAAAATATATGAATGGATATGATTTTTTTATTTTGAAAATATTTGAATGGGGGGTATTTTTGGAGGGCCAGCTGCACACCCGTACCCATTTTTAAATTGACCCCCGTGAATCAAACATGTCATGAAAGTCATTAATTTAGGACTTGTAATTTAATGAAAAAAATACATTCTTTAAAAATAAGCTAGGGATAAACTATCACCCTGTCTGACACCAACATACTTTTTCATATTTCGTGCAAAAGGAAGTACTCGCCACTACCCTTAATATATTAAGTCGGGGGGATAAACTATCACCCTGTCTGACACCATCATATTGGATTTTTTACTTTCAACTATTTGATTACACATTTTAAAGAACATTATAAAAGGCCACTGTTTTTACGCATTTAAAAAAAAATTATTCAAAAATTTAAGGGACTTTCGGAGCTGATCGTAGCATCGAACCCAGGCACGTGAAATGAAAGACTTTTTTTTATATAATTTTTAAATATAGACCGCTATGGTGCAGCGTTTTAAAGAGGTACTCTAACTTGGTCACATCACCAGCCAAATATTTATTCAAGCCGTCCAAATTATTTTATCTAGTAAGTAACGTAAGGTTCCCTCCAGCATTAATAATATTTTCAAAGTATTGCACAAATGTTGCATATTTTCTAATACTTAAATTTACAGTTAGTTCATTTCAAATAAAATTTTTCTATCAAATTGTTATTTGATTTTTACTTTATACGGTCTACCTCATAGAAAATTTAATAAACTTTTACTTTTGCAAAGGGAGGTGCCAATTTTTGCCATTTTTGTTAGATTTTTTTGACATATTTTTCATTATATTGGAAAAAACTAACTCAGAAGCACCCATTTTTCTTTTGTTTTTTGTGATGCACTTTGAAAGCTGGGTATAATATCAAAAATTTACACATTTTTACTGGACTGATTTTTTTATTTATCTAATCTTGAATAATTAATAGTTGACTTTCTTTAACATTTTGATCGGATCCTGGAAGCCCCATATCTTGAAAACGAACTCAGAAGCATACATTTTTTCTTGTTGACTTTTTAAAATTCATTGAAAGATCTGTCTATTTACAAATTAAGACTGAGAAAATTTATTGGAGAAAAAATATTGACATACCGAGACTCGGCTGCTCGTGCAACCGGTCCTACTAAAAAGCGCCCTAGAGTTTATATTTAAAAAATACACTAATTTCTAAAATATAATGTCAAAATATTTATAATATATTGTACAACTTTAGAAGAAAATATAAGCATTATAAGAAAAATAATGTATTTGTTTTCATTTTTCAAAGGTCTGCAAAACTTGA
Organism: Arcuatula senhousia; assembly: GCA_963971305.1. NCBI lineage: Eukaryota > Metazoa > Mollusca > Bivalvia > Mytilida > Mytilidae > Arcuatula > Arcuatula senhousia. Next base: position 86,367 of record CAXARO010001405.1, read on the forward strand.
TGTTAGGTAGACGTGTAAAATTGTACATTCGACAGGAATATTATATTAAATGGTATGCTGTAATTGTTTTGCCGATGATTTTTTTTTATTTAAGAAGATTGACAAAACTCCCGTTTTTTAAGATGCACGAAAAGCTACCAGTCTAATTCTATCCAAGATAATAAACAGTCGTTTATCACCAAACATACCAGATGATTGAATTAGAGGTAATCCAATCAATCAATATAGCACCATTCAAAATATAATAATTTTTAATTGGACAAAATTATAATTAAGTGCATTCAGGGCAGTAACTATTTAATGCATCACGGTAGGCATATAGGCAAGACTTATGAATGTATCAAACATTTTTCTCAATTTAATAGTAACAATTAATTATTTTTTTGGTGCAAATTAACTGACAAATTAAACACTATTAAAAAATAATATCATAAAAATCTAACAAAACTCTAGAAAAAATACTTCGGGAATCCTACAAACACATTCCTGATATATTTTTGACAATTTTCCAATTCCAATAATTACTTTTATTATACTTCACCTATTTTTCTCCACACAAATTAGATGATAAAAATATTTCTCAATTTTCATCCTATTTCTTTACAAAGTGCTATTCACCGGGTGATAGAAAGTGCTATCACCCTGTGGAAGTCCAGCCGGTGAATAGTTCATTGATTACATTTCCCGCGGTTTTCCTTATATGGATATTATTGGTTCAATATAATAAAACATTTATTGGAATAGTAAGGTTATTGTCCCTCTCGCCACAAACTATTGCCCTCGGCTGCGCCTCGAGCAATAGTTTGGTCTTGAGGGACAATAAACTTACTATTCCCCTCGTTCCCATTCAATAAATGTATATTATAATTCTTTTATTGTGAAAAATAAACTCCAGGGCGCTTTTTACATCTCATCTTTTTATAACTCTAGGGCGCTAAATCGGGTCTAGGGCGCTTTTTAGTAGGACCCCGTGCAACAGGAAGTAATCGCCACCACCATTAAAATTTACCAATGCAGGCATGACAGGGGGGTTTGCCACAGGCACAGACGAAAGATGTTTACCACGTACTTGACCCCATTGTTTATTAACGCTTACAAGTCTGCTAACAAAAAAAATTTCATAAGATTTATTGTAAAGCGCCCCGTGCATTCTAAACAGTTTGAGGTCAGCCCGAATATTTTTAAAGGCGACGAAATCGTAACGAAAAGAGAATTGCGCAGTTATCTAAAGGCAAAACATCGCTATCGTTTATCACCCGTAAGCGCCAAATTTAACCCTTGGCAACATCCATGTTATTCGTCTGATTCTGAAGGCACAACTTCTGTGTCTGATAGGGTAGAACAGCGAAGACGTGACATAAACAATGACCTCATATTTGCGGAATCTTTCAGTGAACAAAGAGAATGGTCTTTCGAGTTTTGCAAACACCCTGTGACTAGAGAGGAATTGTTTATATCTCACCCAACTTTATTTGCTCATGGTATTCATGAAATTAGGAAGTATATTAAAAACAAGAACTTGTCAGAAGCTTCGGTTCCTGCTTTTGAGGCTTTAATGAGATTTTTTGCAGAAAAAAGTAAGTCTTCCAAGTGAATTTTTAAGGTCACAGGATACCTTTTTTACTGGTTCTTATTTTACATATTTTTACATCAACATTCCTTGTAAAATGTTTAATGACATCATGTACATACCCTGTAACATCCAAAAAATGATATAAAAAACTTTAAAACATGTGAAAGGGGGTCACCATCCTTGATTGTTTCCGATCAAGATACAAAGCTATTAATTTCATCATGTTGTTATAACAAGGCCAAATAAAAAAAAATAGTTGTGTTTCCTGTTTGATGGATTAAAAAAATAGGGTAGGTAGGTACATTGTAGGGATTTACTTTTTATTTATTTATTTAATTTATTTATTTATTTATTTTTTAAAGAGTGAAAAAGGGGGATGTAATTTTGAGCAGGTTTCAAAAGTATCAAACATTATTAAACATGTTAAAGCTTTTTTGTATTACTAAATGTTGTATGCTATCTTAATTTTGTGTTAAGGCCAAATAAAGTTATGCTACATGTATATTGTGTAGTATACTGTAACAATATGTGATGTACAGTTTAAAATATACAAATGATTCAAATAAAACCAATAAGCGCTTCCCCCTTTCTAACCAGTTTACCAGTCACAGCCTAGGATACTATGATTTGTTAAAGATGCATCTGTGTTCATTCTTAAATATTATTAAAACAATGTTTCTCCCTATTAACTGATTAAAGGAAGACTAGTACCACTCTAATATTAGGGCATCAGGCGTCCCCATGTTCAGAGGCATTCACAAAAAGGGCATCAGGCGTTATGAGAAAAAGGGCGGGCGCTGGCCCCGTAGAAAACAGCCTAGCTGGAACACTGTATAATTGTAAACGAAACAAAATTTAATTTTAAGCTCACTGTAGCTGAAGGGTCATGTGAGCTATTGTGCCAGTGGTCACTTGACATCTGTCTTCTCTTGTTAGGAGTTTCTGTGCTAAAAAGATTACCAAAATATACAAAATAACAATTTAAAACACATCAAAAACAGTTTTTTTCCAACTTTGCATTCCGTATATTTCTGACCAACGTAACAATAATTTTTATACGACCGCAAAAAATTTGGGGTCGTATTATGGTATGATGCTGTCGTCGTCGTCGTCGTCGTCCGCGTCTGCGTCTGCGTCGTTGTCTGTTAACTTTTTAGTGTTTCCACGATAACTTAAGTTCTAGTCATTCGATTGACTTCAAACTTGGCAGTGTTGTTCCTTACCATAAAAGGATGGATGGGATTGATTTTGGGGGTCCCCCCTTTTTTCGTTTAGAAATTAGGGACCAAAAAGGGGCCAAAAATGCTATTTCTTTGTTTGTTTCCACAATAACTTAAGTTTTAATTATCCAATAGCTTTGTAATTTGGCAGTGTTGTTCCTTACCATAAAAGGATGGATGGGATTGATTTTGGGGGTCCCCCCTTTTTTCGTTTAGAAATTAGGGGCCAAAAAGGGGCCAAAAATGCTATTTCTTTGTTTGTTTCCACAATAACTTAAGTTTTAATTATCCAATTGCTTTGTAATTTGGCAGTGATGTTCCTTACAATAAAAGGATGGATGGGATTGATTTTGGGGGTTCCCCCTTTTTTCGTTTAGAATTTAGGGGCCCAAAAGGGGCAAAGAATTCAAATATTTTAATTGTTCCTACAATAACTTTAGTGCTAGTTAGCCAATTGCTATGAAATTTGTCAAGGAAGGTCCTTACTATAAAAGAGTGGGCCTGATCAAATTTTGCGACCCCCTTTTTTACCTGTTACAAAATTAGGGGCCAAAAGGGGCTGAAATTGAAATTTTTTATTTTTGGTCCGATTTTGAATTTTTTTTTTGTTGCAAGTTTGTTCTTGTCAAGTAGCCTTTCCAAAAAAAAAATTAAATTGTTGTGACCCCCCCCCTTTTTACCCGTTAGAAAAATTAGGGGCCAAAAGGGGTCAAAATTGAATTTTTTTTATTTTTGGTCTGATTTTGAAAATTTGTTAGCAAGTTTGTTCTTGTGAAGTAGTGAATCTGAAATTTAGATTAAATTTTGGCAACCTCCCCTTTTTCACCCGTTACATAATTAGGGGCCAAAAGGGGCTGAAATCAAAATTTTTTATTTTTGGCCCGATTTTGAAAATTTTTTTTGCAAGTTTGTTCTTGTCAAGTAGCCTTTCCAAAAAAAAAAAATTAAATTGTTGTGACTCCCTCTTTTCACCCTTTGGAAAATTAGGGGCCATAAGGGGTCAAAATCGAAATTTTTTTTATTTTTTGTCTGATTTTGAAATTTTGTTAGCAAGTTTGTTCTTGTGAAGTAGTGAACCCAAAATTTAGATTTAATTTTTGCAACCTCCCTTTTTTCACCTGTTACATAATAAGAGGCCCAAACAGAGGCAAAAAATTCAAATATTTATTTGTCCTCATAGTATCTTTGGTCCTAGTTGAGCCAATTGCTATTTCATCTCCTTTTGAAAAAAAATTCCGTTTAAAATGTGAACAGAAAGTCCACCAAAAGCTGCATGTGTCAAAAACCTTTGTCAGTCCACCATGGGCTGCATGTGTCCAGAGCAATTGACTATCCATATTGGGCCTAAAACGTACAGGGTTCAACATGTTGCGGTCGTATCATGCTGCGCTCGGCGAAGCTTTTTATTTGTTAGTGTTACATTCTCAACATAACTGTATCCTGTGCCTTTTTTTTAAATATTAAAAGGCCACGTGAGCTTATGCCATCACTATGTGTCTGTCGTTATTGACAGTCGTCTGTCTCATGAAAAACCACTGAACCAACAAGCCTGTATCTTAGCAAAATTGTTTTTTAGCATGCTGGGCACAAACGATCCTCATTTAAAAAGGTTTGACAAAAAACATGGCCGTCGTTGCTAAAAATAGAACAAGGGGGTCAGACTGCTGTTTTTGGCTTATATTTGAAAAAATATTATAAAAGATATGTAGAGGAAATTGGAAGCAACATTCCTTCTTCAGCTCATTGAGCTCTACAAAAGTCTCCATTTGTTCGAAGTTGTTAGATTACCCCTTATAGGAGTTATTTTAAAAGTAAATTTTTTTTAATGTTTTTGCTATGTAGAATGAAAACTATTGCAGATAGAGATTAGCTGTTGCTTGCTTGAATGTTCAGCTCATTTAGCTTTACAAAAGTTTCCATAGGGTCGAAGTTGTCAGATGACCCCTTTTAGGGGTTACAATCCCTAAAAGGTAAAAATAGGGTTTTTTAGCTCACCTGGACCAAAGGGTCCATGTGAGCTATTGCCATCTTTTGGCGTCCGTCGCCGTTGTAGTCCGTCAAAAATCTTCTTCTCTGAAATCACTGAGCCAATAAGCCTGAAACTTTGCAAAAATGCTTTTTAGCATGCTGGGCACAAACGAAGTTAAAAAATGACGTTTTTTCATGTTTTTGCTATGTAGATTGAAAACTATTGCACATAGAGATTAGCTGTTGCTTGCTTAAATGTTCAGCTCATTCAGCTCTACAAAAGTCTCCATAGGGTCGGAGTTGTCAGATGACCCCTTATTGGGGTTTCGGCCCCTTAAAGGTGAAAAATAGTTTTTTTGCGTATAGAATGAAAACTATAGCAGATAAAGAAAAACTGTTGCTTGCTTAAATATTCAGCTCATTTAGCTCTACAAAAGTCTCTGTAGGGTTGAAGTTGTCAGATGACCTCTTACAGGGGTTTTTGCCCCTTAAAGGTGAAAAATAGTGTTTTTTGCCTTAAGAATGAAAACTATAGCAGATAGAGAAAAACTGTTGCCTGCTCAAATGTTCAGCTCTACCAAAGTTTTCAAAGGGACAAAATTGTCAAATGACCCCTTATAGGGAGGGTGAAATTAGAGTTTGCTTGCTAACTATTCAGCTCATTTAGCTCTACAAAAGTCTTCATAGGGTTGCCATCAAGACCAGGTGAGTGATTCAGGCTCCTGGGAGCCTCTTGTTTGCCTATAGAATGAAAACTATAGTAGATAAAGAAAAAGCTGTTGCTTGCTTAAATGTTTAGCTCATTTAGCTCTACAAAAGTCTCCATAGGTCAAAGTTATCAGATAACTAAGGTGAAAAAGAGTGTTTTTTGCCTATAAAATGAACACTATTGCCGATAGTGATAAACTGTTGCTTGCTTAATTGTTCAGCTCATTTAGCCTACAAAAGTTTTGATAGGGTTGACATTAAGACCAGGTGAGCGATTCAGGCTCCTAGGAGCCTCTTGTTTCACAAACATTAGATTGAAACATATTTAAATATTCCTGTAAATAAATGCAACATTTTGAACAATCTCAGTGTCATTTCATTCAAATTTCTGTACAAAATTTGCAATTCATGGATATTTCATGATAATAGGGCTTAAAGATCAAAATTAATAAACAATTTATAGGTGGTCATTGAAGTCATCAATAAGAAGTACACAGAATGTCCATCATGTCCATGCAGTTTCATTCGGTATCTTGTGACCTTAACATTATAGAGTTTTATTGTATGGTACATGCCAGATTTACATATATATTTTTGTACATTTGACTCAAAATTCTTTTTGATTTCTACATCTGTATATAGACAATAATAGTACATTGACTGGAAGTAAAAGGAATATAATATGAGGCTTAGAAACAAGGTTATGGGAGGCTCTGCCGAGCAGGTTCTCGTTTCGTGCCAAATTCTCATATTCTTTTTACCCAGTCAATGTACTATTATTGTGTTTATACTGCAACCAACACCAAAACACGCTTTAAATAGATCCAGCGAATTCAAAAATGATAATTTTATTTCACATTCCCTATGCCAGGCCCCATTGAAATCAGCGTTCGTTACGATGATTGACAGGTTTGTCATCAGAGTGAACTGTTTTCAGTTAGGGACATTCGGCTGTTCAGCCCTGAAGTAAATACCAATTTACTGATGTCTATGCTTTTTATTAATTTTTTTTTCAATTTGATTTGCATTTTTTTATTTTAATATATAATAAAATGGTTATTTAAAAAAAATTTAATATTTTAACAATTATTTATTTAAAAGACTAAAAAGGCATGAATAAGGTAACATGAATAGTTTACTACGTATGGACCTTGAATGAAAGAAACTCATCCTAGTTCTTATCCTAACAAAATTTTTATAGTTCATTATTGATTTGGTTAAAAAAATATAAAGCCCTCATCTTTGCAATTTATAATGGGTTTCTTGTATAGTGATCATGGGAAATTCATGTACATTTTCATAAAAAAATGAAGTCTGATCATATACATTTCTCTTACTACACTCAGGATTATACACCCTAATCCCATAGAATACTGAATTCTTGATAAAAAAAGCCTGTGATGCCGAAAATTTATTATATGATTTTATGATTTGACTTGCATGTAATTATCACATTTGTGGCTTTTATCAATTGCTTAACAGTGTAATGATCTGGACGCTCTAGATCTATATTTGACATGATCTACATAAGGACAGTCTGTGAATATTATGTTAGACCATAATCTGCTAAACCCTTATTCTAATGCAATATTTTTGTAAGACGCTTTTTCATTGGACGACGACCTGCGTAAAACCCACGATTACCTGCCGTAACTAAGGAAAGTCGCCATATTGGAAAATGCATATTTCGAGAAGAAGAAAATCTGGAGAAAGGGGCAAAATGTATACCAGATCTGTATGTGAAACATCTTTTCTTTAAAATTTATTCGGAATTGAAGCGTACAGTTTTCTCAAAAACGTCTGGAATTTCAGATTTCAGATGGATCTTTCCCGTGACGTCATGAATTGTTTTGTACAAAAAGGGGACCTGCTTTTTCGCGGGATTTCTAATAAATAGCTTTTTTTCTAAATATTTCTTAATTTTTATTAAATTTTCTGATCGATTGCATTAGAATGGAAATAACCGTATTGTATTTCAAGCTTTGGCGGCGTAAAACTTGATTTTACTGTCGCAAATACCCGTTTACCTGTCTCCGCTACGCGTCGCCAGGTAAACTAAATTTGCGACAGTAAAATCTACGTTTTACGCCACCAAAGCTTGAAATACAATACGGTTATTCCCTAAATCTAATGAACATGTGAAACTGATCGGCTCCTTTTTGAAGCAGTCATTAGAACTGAGGGCAGAAGACGCCAAAAAACAGCTAATATTTTCCATGTTTGTTTTTTCACTCAAATGATTTTTTTCTTAGATGTGTGTTAAATGTCTTGTATTGTTTTGTAAATGTACTGTCACAAACATAACTGCTGTTTTATGACAAATAAAATTTGAAATTGATATGCTAAATTATATATTTATGTGCAAATGCAAAAATTTAGCATATAATTATTCAGATTTATTAAAATACATGTATTTGAAATACAATGTACAAAAACACAAACCATGTCCAGAAGCACAGTGAAATTTCAGCTTCACTGTGTCAGTGTGTGACACATATTATCACACCTGGAAATTTTTTTTGGTCTAAACGAATGTACAACTTATAATTAATGATAATTCCAATCAATTGTAGATTTGCATCAGAAAAGTCTGAGAACTCTTGAAGAGAAAAACAGAAAATTAAAGGAATCAGATATCGCTGCTATTCTGGTAAATCATCTTCTGTCGCAGCTTCTACCATGTCCATCACACTACACTACCAACAATTTGCATACGTAATTATGGTAATTAAAATGCAGGCACCAAAAAAGTACATTTCTTACATGCACATTAGTGGTAATGAAGATACTAGTCAAATAATTGTACTTAGATTAAAAGTAAAATAACAGTACTGTAAAAAGCAGTAGAATGACAGTACTATAAATAGCAGTAATATAACAATACTGTAAATAGCAGTAGAATAACAGTACTGTAAATAGCAGTAGAATAACAGTACTGTAAAAAGCAGTAGAATAACATTACTGCAAATAGCAGTTGAATAACAGTACTGTAAATAGCGGTAATATAACAGTACTGTAAATAGCAGTAGAATAACAGTACTGTAAATAGCGGTAATATAACAGTTCTGTAAATAGCAGTAAAATAACAGTTCTATCAAGATCAGTAAAATCACAGTTATGTGAATAGAAATAAAATACTTACCAATTTCAAAGTTTCATCCTAAAACAGTTCTGTATTAACAAAAATCCTTGTTCATGAGAACTCTAAAATCCTATGTTTATTTTCCAGACAATGCTACTAGTGTGTTACCTTCTATTCTCTGGTTCATTGGTATTAAATGTTTTTTGTTGTCATTTGTCTGAAGTTGTTTATTTGCATGTAAAATTATTTTCAGCCTGTATCTTAAACTGGGCATGGGTTTCTTTTCTATCTACATGTATGTCCTTTGAACTTTTTAGATAATATGTCCTTTGAACTTTTTAGATAATATAGAAAGCTGCTCCTTTGATGTTTTTTTTTGGGGCTTTCTTAAGCTTGTCTTTATACACATGTTAAAATGCAGAACCGAAAGACCCATACAAACTTACAACAAAAACAGATACTATAAACAGCAAATCTAAAGACAAGCCATGAAAACCCTGTATGAAAAAGAATGAGTAGTTCCATATGAAACCCAGTCCCTGTTTGTTGGTATACAGAGACAAATTGACATTATTGTACATTGATAGTTCTTTCAAAATAATTTTTATTTGATATGTTTATTCTATTTCTTATTATCTTCTTGTGGCTTTATTTTTGCTTCATTAAGGTGTAGGATTTCTTTCTGCTAAACTTCATAAACAAGAATGAAAAGAGCCCTTTGCTAAATAAAAGGAAAGCTGAGGTCACCAGGTTTGTGATAGATTAGAAGGATATAAAGGCACCTCTTGGAAGCAGTTTTAAAATGTATCAAATTTAAATTGATAAACATATTTATTCATCAACAACATCATGATGCAATGATTTCAAGTTCATCCTATATGTCCTAGGCTACAATGTATAATGGCATTTACTAGCAAATAGTAAAAACTTGTTTAACAGAGCAATACTTATACATGTTCAAGTTTGTTAAACAGTTAAAGCAGCTCAATGCATTCATGCAGTAATATGTTTGATATACATGTAGAACAATAAAATAGATATCATATGATGCCTTCTTCCAATAAGTTCACAAAGTTCTTTGTACCAATCTAGTCCCAATTGGAGAAAGCCATAGTAGTTCTAGCCTTCATAGGCTTTTTGATAAGCACAAGTAGATTTAACCAAAACTTATAACATTGATGCATTGAATTGTCTCCGCTACGCGTCACAAGGTAAACTAAAGGACAAGATAGGATAAGAGCACGAATTGGCCCCTAAATTGGTACATTTTTCCAATATTGCAATATTGAATTTTAACGGTGTGATTGTGTGATTCAGAAGTTATATTTTTTGGAACAGGCAAAATTTTATTGCAAATTTAACATATTGCATAATTACGCATGTGCACAAAATGACAGAACTATGAAATTTAGCAAAATAGGCTTAAAATTGTCAAAATGACAACGGTTTTTGTAAGATTTAAATATGAGCGGACCTGCGGCCCACAAAGATCATTTCTGGAAATATTAGTTCTTGTATGCCAAATCCACAGTTAAAATATTTTTGTGGGCCGCTTGTCCGCTCATAGTTATTTTAGCCAAAAACATATAAAAATCTACCAAATTTTTAATAATTTTGAGAAAAAGCTACTTTTTCACCAAGTTTGATCAAATGCTACAATCAGATTTGATCTTCAATTTGTTAAAAACATTTAAATGTATGAACTTTCATTACTTTATATCATATAAATCAACATTTTAGCATAAAATTTCACTTTTGAAAAAGGGGCCAAAAATAGCCCTTATCATACCTTGTCCTTTGCGACAGTAAAATCTACGTTTGTAACGCCGCCAAAGCTTGAAATACAATACAGTTATTCCCTAAATGTTACAAAAATTGTGTAGTTTTAAAAACATGTTTGATTATTTGTCTTTTATTTATCTGTTTTTGCTAGGAATTTCATAGTCTCTTTACATCTGTAATTATTCTGGAACATTGTAGAAGCCATTAGGAGTTCTCATACAGCATATCTGAAATGATAAAAATCAATCTATTTAAGAGTGTAATATATGTGATATTCACTATTTACATGTATGTAGTTATTAAATACATGTACAACAAATTTCAATATATGGTATGTATAGCAATTTAAAGCTGTGTTGGTGTCATTAACTTTCCTGTTGTATTGTACAAGCATGCATATGTATTTCAATTATTTCTTAGCTGGTCTGGATTTCATAAAGTAAAAAATTTGGGTTATAAAATAGTGAATGATGGGTGGCTGGAAAAAAAAATGAAACAGTTTTGTCAGCAACTAGTTGCTACCGATCAGGCTTGTAATAATTAGAATGCAGCATCAGCATGGGGTCCCATTTCATGGATTTGGATTTTACATGTAGGTCTGGTGCTCTACTTCATTCTGTTTAATGAAATTGTGTCATATTTATTTTAGTTTTCAGAGGTTTTTTCTATTCTTATTAGATTCACACGATTTAAAAATATAAGTAATACATGTACATTCATTATTATTGCAAAGACAATTATATTGCAACAGAACTGTCTGATTACAGAATGCAAGTTTGGTTTTGTCTTTTTTTGGGACTTCAAGATTTAAATGCCTCTTTTGTACTACTTTCATGTTTTATGTACATGTATATGAGTATACTGTATACACACAGGCACTTGTTTTATTAAAAAAAAATACATCATATACTCTAATATATGATCTATTTTTTAATGAAACAAGTGCCTGTGTGAATATATGTATATAAATGATATGTGGGAACTTTCTCTGTACTTCAATGGTCCTAAATTATTCATCTTCATGTACATGTTTACACAAACTGTACCTGTGCATTGGACATTCCATCTTCAAGTAGTGTACCATTTGCCTGAACTGTCATGGTGTCTTGTCACAACTAATTTATGGTAAAATAATAATCTGTTGATCTAATATTGTTATGCTTGTCTATATAGAAATGTGAATGGTATGCCTGGCATCTAATAATCTCCATTTTCCTCTCTATAATAATTTTAAAAAAATAGATGGTTAGTAAATAAGTTGGAATGCAGTAGTTCAAGGAACTGTATTTTTCATGTTTTTCATGTACATGTATTCACACAGGCATGACATGCACTTGTTTAATGAAGTAAAAATAAGAGATTTAATTTTTGGGGGGGTTTATTGTGGCATTTCATTCACAATCAGCACCTACATATACTGGCTTTTTTGAAAGCTGCTAACAGTTTTCCATTGTGTTTTTTCCACTTCAATGTGAGCTGTGTCACGTACACTTTCTACATCTCATTTGTACTATCCATGACTGGAACAACATTTTTTGACAATCTACAAAAATTGTGATTTCCTGATGCTTGAAAAAAACTTTCTACGTTCCGTAAATTAATTGTTGTCCTTTTGTCTCAGATACTCTCTTGTTGAACTGAACTTCAAATGATTTTATTTTTACTGGCGTTAGTTTGTGCTTTGTACTTAATTATCAATAGGGGGAAGGTTGGCGCCAAAAAACTAGGGTTGCTTTCCATTTGCGGTTCATACCGGTTTATTTTGTGTTGTCACTGGTTCGTCTGGAGATGCAAACCGCTTGTGCCAAACCATGTAATGGAACGCGAATCTAAGGTTCAACTGGTGCAAACCGCATAATGGAAAGCGCCCTAGTTTAAACCCGCCACATTTTAATGCACCTGTCCTAAGCCAGGAATCTTTATCAAAGCTTATGTTTTTATTTCATTGCACTTTAGGATTGGGCTTAAATGCTTGTCACATTGAAGGCTGCTGGCTGTTTCCATTGCGGATGTTTTAAATTTACGTTTATATTGTAGGTTGTGTAGCGTACACTTATTCCACATCTCATTTTCTTCTATTAGAAGTGAAGGTACAATATCTTACAAAAGGGTGTTTGTCAAAATAGTCAGTTGTTAACAGAAAAGCGGACTATTATTTACAAAAAATGTATTTAAAACCACATGACGCACATGGGCAGATCTGTTTTCAGTTATTTAGTATGACTGTCATTTGTTTATGTGAATATTTTAACTCAATTTCACAGTTTGTTTGTTAACCTCTTTTTATCCTTAATGGTTATTTTGTCATTTACGAATGCCTGTTGTAGTTACTTTGAGGACCCTAATTTGGTTTGCAAAGCAGGCATGTATTTTGAAGAAGGGGGATTCACTTGTAAAAACAGTCAACTGAGGACGAAAAATTAAAACAGTCAACTGAGGACGAAAACAGGAAGGCCAAGACAAATTTCGCCCCGAAAATCTACATTTGGAGAGTGGGATTCTAATATCTTGACCAACCGCTGAGAAAAATAAACAAAGGTCCATGCTTTAAAATCATCCAGTAAATTGCTTCAACGCTGGTGTATATTCCTTGTCAACTTTTGTCATTATTTCTTCTAATCACAGTGCATTTAAATACAAATTTGAAAGGTTCAAAAGTTGTAAAGATATTAAATCTGGCTGCAAAAATTCTCACTGACTTACTTCTGATCTTGCGTCCTGTTTGTTGACCGTTCGATTTCGAAAGTGAAAGTACACAATTTATCTTGCATCCGCGGGATAAAGTCCTAATTAGTACGGATTATTCATCAGGTTGTTAACAGTTTTATGTCTTAATATCGATGTATTCACAAGAAATGTAAAACGTTCTATATTTTATATAAAAATGAGAACGTTATAGAGAGATTTAGGGACCACTAAACACCGCGTAGTACTACAAAAGTGCTCGTGACGCAATCAAACGGAAAGTTCAAAACAGAGTGCACACACTGAGAAAATGAAAACACGTTTAGTTTAATTTTCTCAGGCACACATAAACAACAATGATTGACTAAACAATCTAAGCAGATCAAGTACATTTTATTTGTTAAGGAAGGTGTAATCTTCGTTTGCTAAAAGAATGTTTACTTTTACCACATATAACTCATAAAATTCAAAGCATACTTCTAGGGTTAAAAAAAAAGGGGGGGGCTAATTTTCATGATGTGGATGGTGGGCCAGGGGGGGTCAGTTACTGACAAATTCATATATTAAAAGAATAGCAAGAAAAGCATACAACATAATAACACACAAATACAACATCTGAATAGCAATCAACACGAACACAGGTTGTAACTAAGGGGGGGGGGGGGGTACATGCACGGATGAATGACAAATAAAACTGATAATCACGATGAACGGCCAATAAAAAAATGATTATCACGATGAACGAAAAATAAAATAGAGAAACACGATGCACGATGAACCTCCATGCACGGCTGAATGGGAAATAAAAATTGCTCAACACGATGCACGAAAAAAACCTTTACCACCATGGGTCACAGAATTGCTCATCTATTCTTGAAATATCATTGATCCCTACTGTCTGTAAAGGGTAGTCTGAAGAACAGAAATTCTTAATTTTTTTCTTTATGTTGTTGCTAGAAACTTTGAAAGGTTTACCAATATTATCTTTGCATGAAAACGTAACTAAATTCACAAAAAGAGTAAAAAATGGCTTACCTCTTAGATAAATGAAGCAAAATTCCTTTGCCCCCTAGTTTTTCCATAGTAAATGGCAGCCATATTTGGGGATGCCAAATTGTCAATAATCACTTTTTTGTACAATTTTAGAATATCATTCAGATCACAGATATATTTTCTGATCAACTTGTTTTTGTTTACATCTGGGAGTGCACTTTGACGCTATATGACGTCACAATAGAAATTGACAATTTTTCTCGCCATTTTTTACAATGGGAAATCTCCATAGGCTTGCAAATATCTGAATTTTCAGGAAATGTATTGAACTTTTTGTAAAGTTGTTATATTTTCTAACTACGTCTTTTTGATACTTATAAGATTATGTAAACAAATTAAAGCTAAATTATTTTAGAAAAAAATATTTTTGTTTTTTTCATTCTCCAGACTACCCTTTACAGACAGTAAGGTATTATCTGGGATTTTCACCAAGAAATAAATCAAAGTCATTCTTCCATATGAGTTATAAGTCACATTGACCTTATTTCTAATGGGTGGTGCCGTGCTTTGTGGTGAAAAATGATTGTCCCCAAGTTTGGTCAACATCCAGTATCCAAATTATGAACCTTAACCAAGACCTTAGCCAAGATTAGCCAAAGTGTTAGGAACATATGTACGGAAAATGTAAAACTATTTGTCTGATCCATATAGGCGGTTAGGCCACAAACAGGGTGAACTCTGGTGCTCCGGAATCATTTCTGAAAGAAATTATTTTGTTGTGATAAATATGAAGGTTGAAACTTTGAAACTCAAAAGTTCTTCGATTAATGTCTGTTCATTTATTAAATGTGTTTTATGCATGATGATCTATGTACATGTATTATTGTAGAATTTCCTTTATTTATGTAGCCAATCCATTTTTAGCTCACCTGGACCGAAGGTCCATGTGAGCTTTTACCATCACTTGGCGTCCGTCGTCGTCGTCGTCTGTCGTCTGTCGTCGTCTATAAACAATTTTTCAAACGTTAACTTGTCCAACACCATTAGTCCAATTGCAACCAAACTTGGTATAGTTGTTTAGTGGCATTATGTGTACAAAACTATCGTTCGGATTTTTGATTCGTAAAAAAACATGGCCGCCATGGCTAAAAATAGAACATAGGGGTCAAATTACAGTTTTTTGCAAATAACTCAAAAACGGTAACAGATATCAAAATTCTGGCATAGGGTAAAAGTGATCAGCACCTCAAGATCTACCTGCCCAGAAATTTCCAAAAAGATCCAACAACCGATGTAGGAGTTATTGGCCTTTTTCTGGATTTTTTCAAAATTTTGCACTTATTTAGCCCTATATCTTGAAACTTATACAAGATATTTTAAAAATTCAAATTGCATATGATTAAGCACATCAAGATCTACATTTCATGTAATTAGGTCAAAGCTGTAAAACCATTTCTTTTAGGAGTTATGGCCCTTAAAGCGTCAAAATTTACCATTTTTCATTACTTTTACCCTGAATTTCAAAGATTAACTTGTCTGACACTCTACATCCAACTTCAACCAAACTTGGCACAGTTGTTTAATAGCATTAATGCTACAATTCTATTGTTCGGATTTTTGATTCGTCAAAAAATATGGCCTCCATTGCTTAAAATAGAACATAGGGGTCAAATTAAATTTTTTTGCAAATAACTTAAAAACGGTAATAGATATCAAATTTCTGATGGAAGACAAAAATGATCAGCATCTCAAGATCTACCTGCTCTAAAATTTTCAAGAAGATCCAACAAACGACATTGGAGTTATTGCCCTTTTTCTGGATTTTTTCAAAATTTTTCACTTATTTAGCCATATATCTTGAAAACTATACAAGATATTTCAAAAATTCAAATTGCATATGATTAAGCCCATCAAGATCTACAATTCATGTAATTAGGTCAAAGCTGTAGAACCATTTCTTTTAGGAGTTATGGCCCTTAAAGCGTCAATATTTACCATTGTTCATTACTTTTCCCCTGACTTGTCTGAAACGGTAAGACCAACTGCATCTTAACATGGCACACTGTTTGATAGCTTATATGCTACAACTCTATCGTTCAGATTTTTGATTCGTAAAAAAACATGGCCAAAATGGCTAAAAATAGAACATAGGGGCAAATTTCATTTTTTTGCTAATAACTCAAAACTGGTTTCAGATATCAAAATTGTGCAGGAATCAAAAGTGATCAGCATATTAAGATCTACCTGTCCTGAAATTTCTGAAAAGATGTGTCTGCTGATGTGGGAGTTATTGTTCTTTTTCCTAATGTTTGCCAAATTTGCACTTATTAAGCCCAATATCTTGAAAACTAACCAAGATATTTCATAAATTTAAATCACATATGGTTAAGCACAATAATATCTACAAATATATGTATCTGTGTAGTTCAGGTGAGCGATTCAGGCTCTTGGGAGCCTCTTGTTACACTATATTTTCCTTTTTTTTCTTAAAAGATACAGCATAGTGTAATATGGTGGAAAACGCAAAGACAAAGAAGTGTACAATTCACATGAAGGAGGCAAAGTTTTTAACATCATCATGTGTTAATTGATCAAGATAAACATGTTTACATGTAGGCATAGTAAATAGAATCAAGCTAATATATATTAATGTCCTACCTCATGCATCATTGTAAACCATGTGTATTAAGTTCACCTCGGCTCACTCAAAAGCGATGAATTTGCACTTGTTAAGCTCAATAATACAATATCTTAAAAACTACAGTGCATACGATATTAGAGATTTTGTTTAACTCATTAGAACCAAGGGCAAAGGTCTTGGCATAATTTGTTATATGTTTATATCTCTTAATTTTATCTTCATGTTTACCTATTACGGTATATATGTCATGTATGTTTCTGTCACAATCTTGTTTCTGTATGTTTATATGACAATAAGTTGTTTTTGTTTTTTTTTTTATTTATTTTAGCCTTGAGTTGATAATTTAATGGGACCTCCAAAATCTTATTGTTTGTTTTTTTTATCAACACCACTATTATTTCTGAATGCTAAACTCAAAAACTACAAGGGAATCATACTTGAAATTTTAACACAATGATTAATAGTACCACATACCGGTAAAAATTTGCATATAAAAATTCAAGAAAAACCTCAAATTTTATTTTTACTTTTTGTTTATCTATTTACAGCTGAAAGGTTCCCAGTCTATAACCTTCATCTGAAACACAATACATACTGAACATCCAAAGGACTGAGATCACCAACAGAAGTGAAATAGACAGTTTGGACTATTGAAATTTCTGTCATTGTCTGTAGGAAAGAAAATTATTAGATAAAACTCTCTGAATAACTTGAATTTTTACTATAATAACAGATGTAGTTACACACCCTTCTATAAATATGACAGTTTACTGTGTACAAGTAAATATTTACTTGTCATTTGTGGTATGTTTGGTACAAATGTATGACTACTGGTTTAAATTTCTTTATTTTTCAGACAAGTGAGGGGTAATTTATCAGTAGGGCTGATATTTTATTCAATTCTGATTTCAATTCTTTAAATATTTCTCAGTTCCTTTAAAAGTTTTCTTGTGCACATATCTGAAATATTTTGAATACTAAAATAAGAACTAATTGTTCAATTCAGTAGTGGCTGTTCGTTCTTTCTGTCAAAATACAAAAGTTTTGCTTGGTATAAAAGTTTGATATAAAAACATTCAGTAAAAGAAGTATGGAAGTAGAAGTAACAAAACTAAAGCTCATTTGTTATACTGACATAAACTGTCATAAATCTAAGATATCTGATGCTGACACAGTTAATAAAAATCTGTCAAAGTAAAAAATGACCAGATTTCGTTAAACAGGAAGTAGGTGAGCGACAGACCTAAAATCGAATCCCACGTTATGGGACCCCACCCTGATGCTGTATACCAAATATCTGTCTGAATGGCTGTGATTAGTAGTTGCTGAGAAAACTGTTATGAAAATTTTTTCCCCGCACACCCGCCATTCACCATTTTATAACCCGGATTTCGTGAAATCCGGCCAAAAATATATATTTATAGTGTTGTTGTCACTGTTGTGATATGTCATTCATGTCATTAGTTCAAGTTTAATGCACTGTGGCTTCACAGAGGCAGATCCGGGGGGGGGGGGGCAGTCCCCCCCCTTTTCGGCGGAAAAATCTGGTTGAATATATGTCAATGGGCCTCCTCTTTTCAGAATTTCTGGATCCACCACTGCTTCATGGTTATTGTACAAGAGTTCTTAGTACAAGTATAATGATTGTGCTGTTGGTATCTTTTCAATCTTAGTAGTAATTTGGAAAACTTGTGCACCATCATACTTTGTTTGTTTTTTCCCCCTTTTTTTTATAGAACAAATGAATAAATGAACCTGCTGCATTACCCTATTTCTTTATACTCTCGTGTACACGACTACTAAGTATATCAAACTTGTAGCAAAGAAAATACGACATTGACAATGAACCAGCATAAAATAGAATTTTAATATTGAATAGCCATTCGTATGTAGAATTAGTGCTTATGATATGCATGCATCATCCATGAAAAAGTAAAGTTAGTCAGTATAATGAATAACAACTGTGGTGCATTCAGTTTTGATCAGGGGTATTTCTCTATGTTTAGCAATCAGCATTAAACTACGACTATACTTATGAACAAACTGCTACTGCTGTTTTACAGTGCTGTTAAATTACTGCTATTTATAGTGCTGTTATTTTACTGCTTTTTACAATACTGTAAATCAACTGCTATTTACAGTACTGTTATTCAACTGCTATTTGCAGTACTGTTATATTACAGCTATTTGCAGTGCTGTTATATTACTGCTATTTACAGTACTGTTATTCAACTGCTATTTGCAGTACTGTTATTCTACTGCTATTTACAGTACTGTTATTCTACTGCTATTTACAGTATTGTTATATTACTGCTATTTATAGTACTGTCATTCTACTGCTTTTTACAGTACTGTTATTTTACTTTTAATCTAAGTACAATTATTTGACTAGTATCTTCATTACCACTAATGTGCATGTAAGAAATGTACTTTTTTGGTGCCTGCATTTTAATTACCATAATTACGTATGCAAATTGTTGGTAGTGTACTTTTTGGATAAGCATTCAATGGAGAAACCAGATGGATGTCCCTGTGGTTGTAATTCCCTGATTAATTATGGCACAACAAAATTAGGTGAGTAAAAATGTGTAGTTCTAAACTTAAAACTTGGTATACAACACATGGAATACAAGTAATTTCATTTCAATCCGCTTGCTTCACATCTTTCTTGGATTTGCATCTCGAATTTGACCCAGGTGGTCATCTCAGTACTAAAATTTACGATAAAAGAGACGACTTCAATTTTCAAATTATTAATTTCCCTAATCTAAAGAGTAATATACCAACTTCCCCTGCGTACGGTGTTTATATTTCACAACTTATTCGATATGCCCGAGCTAGCACACATTTCGCAGATTTTTTTATCAGACACCGATTTCTACCTGACTGACTTTTGGATCAGGGCTATAAGAAAATACGCCTCATACGTTCTCTAAAAAAATTCTTTCTTCAATATCAGCCACTGGTGGAAAAATTCAAAATTGAGTTGAAAGATATGGTAAGTGCTTGTTTTAATTAGGTTTTGGCTGATATGTTGTACTGAGATGATCACCTTATTATCCCTATTGTGTCTCACAACTATGTTGTGTTTTTGTCATTACTGGATCATTAGATCGCAATGGAAACAGGAGGTTTGGCGTCATAAAACCTGGTTCAACCCACCATTTCGTTTGAAATGCCTGTACCTAGTCAGGACCATTGCGATCCTCCACTTCTCCGGTATGACTGCTTGGTTTTGTCATCTTCTTTGGACATTTGAGATTGACCTTTCAAGTTCGGTAGTTTTGTTATTACCTTTATTCAGTGTGAGGTATATTATATAATTCATAGTACCCAAAACCCCCATAAAATGTCTTTAGCTCTTCAAAAAGTTTTATTTCTCTGCTGAAGAATGCAGATGCTGTTTATTATTATACCCCACGCAACGAAGTTGCGAAGGGTATAATGTTTTTGACTGGTCCGTCCGTCCGTGATCAAAATTTCCGTAACAGATTTCTCAGCAACCATTAATCGTAGACTTTTGATATTTGGTATGTAGCTTCAGGTAGGGGTCCCATATGGTGGAATACGTTTTCAGGTCTGTCGATCATATACTTCCTGTTAAGCGTGCTGACTTAGAATTTTTTCACTATATCTTCAGTGATCAAAATTTCCGTAACAGATTTCTCAGCAACTATTAATCGTAGGCTTTTGATAGTTGGTATGTAGCTTCAGGTAGGGGTCCCATATGGTGGGATACGTTTTCAGGTCTGTTTATCATATACTTCCTGTTTAGCGTGCTGACTTAGAATTTTTTCACTATATTTTCAGGGTCAAAATTTCTTTACGCATTTCTCAGCTGTTATTAATCATAGGCTTTATATATTTAGTATAGGTGTATGTAGCTTCAGATAGGGGGTCCAAAATGTGGGCGCGTATGGTATGTGAGCGTGCTCACTAATCTTTCATTCGAAATCTTTTCAAAACAGGCTAAATTGTGCAATGAGCAGTTAGTTGAGTTATTTTCCTCAAATTGATTTTTCTGTTGATTTTTGCTGACTTTGGAAAATGTTCTTCTTAGAAACTACTTTGTACTGTATACAGTACAAAGTAGTTTATATACATATAAAGAAATTAATCAAACATAGTACATAAAAATGTTTAATCTTTTAGGGTGTCCTCCACTAAAATTGTGTTTTGATTTTTGATCTCTCAAAATAAAAGGCTGCTTGTACTAAAAATAGAACATATATCAACTCATGCACAGTATGATGCATCTTTAGCATGTTTAGATGTTAAATCCAAAGCAGGTAATATTAAAGTCCATTCCTGGATATTGACAAGACCCAAAACAACTGTATTTGTATTGATTAAAATATTATATGGGTTTCTTTCAATTGTAGTTCTTTATCCATTTAATAATGCCATTATTGCAAACTTTTGTGATAATTAAATTGTTTATCTTTTAGGCAGTCCAAAATTGTTTAATGGAAATGCTGATTTGGTCATGTTTTCTAGCAAGAAAGCTCTTTTTGATATTGAGGGTGGATCTTTGTTTACCATTGCAACAAGGATAAATGAAAATGAAGAAAATGGATGCAATATTGTTAAAGCTGTCCATAGAGAACATGAACAGAATGAGGAATGTATTGATGTATCACTTGCAGAATTTAAGAATAAGGCAAAGAATTGGTTTATAGATGATGGCCCTTTTCATCAGTTATGTAAGCAGGCAATTTCTTCAGCATTATATAGGAAATTTAAGAGATCTAGTACTCTGCATGGTGGCAGGAATGACAGGCCTGTGTTTGTTCCTGTTGTTGGTCTAACACCCGTCTCTTATGATGTGGCTCTGTATGATCCAGATACTGATCTGTTATTAAAATCACTTGAACCAATGCCTTTGTTCCAAGAGGATGGATCACTGTCATCGTTAGCAGTTATTGATTTGTGGTTAGCTGTGCACCATAGCGTTTTTTCCTCGAAATTGAGATCTGTGGATGTTAAGTTATTGAGTGATTATAATTCATGGTGTAGCCTGAAAGAAGTAATTCCACCTGAAGAGTTCGAAGATATAGTAGCAACTTCATCAATGTTTGTTAGTTATTCAAACAAAGACAAGAAGCGCTCTTTATCCCCAAACCCATTAGCAAGAGGTATTGACCAGGAGTAAGTACTTTTATCAAATAGTTCATTTTTAGCTCATCTGGACCTAAGGTCCATGTGAGCTATTGTAATCACTTTGCGTCAGTCTGTAATCTACCGGTCGTCTGTCGTAAGTCTGTTCAACTTTTCAAAAATCTTATCCTCTGAAACCAGTGAACCAAATCTGACTTAACTTGATATGGTTGACTTGTTCTATAAGGTGTCCTCTACGAAACAGCTGTTTGGATTTTTGATTTGACGAAAAACTTGGCTGCTGTTGCTAAATTTAGAACAGGGGGTTCAGACAACTGTTTTTTGCTTATATCTTAACAAGTATAAGATATAGAGAAAATCCTAAGCAACATTCCTTGTTCTTCATCAACAGCATGAACAGCTCAACAAAAATATCCATTGGGTCCAAGTTGTCAGATGACCCCTTATAGGATTTATGGCCCTTTACAGGTCCAAAATGGCATTTTTTCCTGTTTTTATACGACCGCAAATTTTTTGCGATCGTATTATGTTATGGCGATGTCGTCGTCGTCGTTGTCGTCGTCGTCGTCGTCTGTGGACACTCTGGTTTCCGTGTGATAACTTGAGTAAATGTTGACCGAATGTTATGAAATTTTGGTATGATGTTTGTAATCACTGAAGGAAGGTTGGTATTGCATTTGGGGTTTGTGGCCCCTATGGTTTTAGAAAAAAGGGCCAAAAGGGGCTAAAACAGGTGTTTTGACAAATCTTCTGTAGAATGTTTATTATTCATTGGATTTTGGAAATTATTTTTTTATTGGATTTCTTAATAAATTCTGTCAACTTAATGTGTCTATGGTTTTGATATCTATTGCATTGTTACTTTGCTGTGGAGGGTCAAAGGTGGGCCACACCCGAAAAATCGACTTTTTAATTTTTGGTCCGATTTTCAAAATCTTTTTTTTATTAGAATCCTTGTAAAATTTCCTGTCTGCGTTTTGTAATCAGATTTGCAATATCTCTTACCGTTTTCTTGAAATTAGGGGTCAAAGAGGCCAAAAACGACAATTACATATATATATATATAGATATAGATAGATATAGATATAGATATAGATATAGATATATATGAATGTCTAGTATATAATCAAACAATGTTACTGTAATTTCAACCCTGAAAATCATCTGACAAACAGATTTTGATTTTTTGAGTGCCCTCAGCGAGGATCGAACTCACAACATTTGGGACATCTACGGCGTTTGCGCCTAGCTAACAGAACAGATAGATATAGATATTATATATATAAAAATATCTGTTTGAAATGTGAACAGAAAGTCCAGCAAAAGCTGCATGTGTCAAAAACCTTTGTCAGTCCACCATGGGCTGCATGTGTCCAGAGCAATTGACTATCCATATTGGGCCTAAAATGTACAGGGTTCAACATGTTGCGGTCGTATCATGCTGCGCTCGGCGAAGCTTTTTATTGCCCTATAAAATGAAAACTATTGGAGATAGAGAAAAGCCGTTGCTTGCTTAAATGTTCAGCTCAATGAGCTCTACAAAAGTCTCCATAGGTTTGAATTTGTCAGATGATCTCTTATAGGGGTTATGGGCCTTAAAACATAAATATAGTGTTTTGTCCTTGGGCCAGTAGCAAGATGGCTAGCAGCGCCTGTGGGCTTTGTTGAAGGCTGCTCGCTGTCTTTCGTTGTGGATTCTTTTAGTTGGAGTTGTATCACGTACATTTATTCCACATCTCATTATTTTCTATTTTCATGTTTTTAGCTCACCTGACTCGAAAGGTGAGCTATTGTCATCACTTGGTGTCCATCCTCCATAAACTTTTTTCAAACGTTAACTCCTATGACACCGTAAGTCCAATTGTAACTAAACTTAGTGTGGTCGTTCTTTAGGGTATGGCCTACAAAACTGATTTACAGATTTTTGATTATCTTGTCAAATAAAAAAGTTTTTGACTACCATTCTTACAGGTACTGTATAGCATTGGCGTAGGAAGCACAATGCCATCGATACGGTTTAACCATGAGGCACTCTCCCACCTCGCGCAGCGAGGTTATTGTACGGTAGGGAGTTTG
The DNA here is from genome assembly GCA_963971305.1 of Arcuatula senhousia. Lineage (NCBI taxonomy): Eukaryota > Metazoa > Mollusca > Bivalvia > Mytilida > Mytilidae > Arcuatula > Arcuatula senhousia. The sequence goes on from CAXARO010001405.1 coordinate 110,213, forward strand.
GGGGATGCTCAAGGCCCCCAGAAGTTCTGTGATAAAAGATGCAAAATTCTGCATTCTAGGCCTCTCTGAGCTCTTACGTTTTTGTTTAAGCAAAGTAATTTTGGTAGAATCATTTAATTACAGAAATCCTTGTATGAATTTAAATTCAATACTCTCACTTTATGAAAAAAAAACTGGATTAGTTTCCAAGCATTGGGAAATTTATTGGTACGGCATTCCGTACCTGCCGAAAATATTAGTATGGTCGTCGGTGCCGTACCAACCGTACCGGTTCCTACGCCCATGTATAGTGGTTAACCAATATCACAGTGTTCAGTCACTGTATGTCTCTGGTATTTTGTTTATCTGCAAACAGACCAGCTAATGAAAACGTTACAGACTGTACATACCATTGCTCAGTATCCTCTTTGTCACTCTATGATGTCTGTGAGACCCAAATTTAGGGATGTCCATAATTAGAACATTATACATATACCATCATCGTTAATGGGTTCTGTGACTAGTACCTTATAAAGTTATGGTAACAAACTGTGTCAGTTCAAATATAATATAATCAGTCAGATTTTCACTGTAGCCAAGTGTTTGTTTATGTACAATGCAGGGTTTGAAATCATTAGCACTCGAACACTAGCCATTGGCCCCTAAAAATTGCTGTGGGCTACCAGAAATTTGACAATTTTTGTTTAAGACCATATAGGAGGACTACTCAATTTGGTGTGGGCTACCAAGGCAAGATTCTTAAGTTCAAACCCTGCAATGTACATTTTTTTGTTTTACTGTAATTTAGCATGTTAAGCAGTTATAAATAGTTTAGTCAGGTTAATTTGGGCAAGGACTAGATTACTTTAATGTTTGTTAATGTTATAATACAGTTGTAATTGTATGTATTTTTATGTACACTACTTCCATTTTAGGTTTTTTGAAGAGCTTGTGTCAGAGTCAGATGATGAATTTGAAACTCATAAAGAACAGATTAATGAGAGGTAATTTTTACAAGAGAAATAGGGATAAAGACAAATGCATTAGTGGTACCCTGAAATGTGTTTTTTTAGCTCACCTGACCGAACCCTAAGGTGTCTGTCGTCTGTCCTTCCGTCATCCCTAAACTTTTTCAAACGTTAACTCCTCTGACACCATAAGTCAGATTGAAACCAAACTTGGTGTGGTAAACGTCATTGCATATTAATTGTATTCTTTGACTACCATGTTTACATAAAAAACTGTATCAAGGTATCATTCTAAACATCAAGAACATTCGGGCTTTTAATACAGATAATATGTACAAATAATGTACAAATAAAATGGTCTGTGTAAACACAGTAACATACATTTAAAAAAAAACAATGTGCTATTCTAATGCAATATTAAAAAATCCTGTTATTTCATTGGTTAATTACATGCGTCAATTCCCCAATATACCTGTCGGAGTTTTATCTTAAACACGTGGGGCGTAGGAATCTTCTTTCGGCAAAACTAATTTGCATAACAATTAAAATGGCTGACCTACTTAATGTTAATGCAATTGATCCATTGATCAAGATGGAATTGGAGCAATTAGAGGCTTTCGCACCAATAATTAGACCATTAATCCCCAATTGCAAATTAGCGTTTAGCGGCTGAAGAGGATGGAAATTCAGCAAACAGATCCATATTAATATTCCCCGAGTGGCACAGTTAATTAATTCATGTCCGTAGCCAGGATTTTCTTGGGGGAGGGGGGGGGTATGTTCGAGACTGCACAAAACCTCGACTTTAATAGTAAGACTCAAAATCAAAGGCCGTTTTTAATAGTGCTTGTCGGTTTTAACCTCGACTTAAATAGTGAGACTTCAAAACAAAAGCTGTTTTAAATAGTGCTTGTCGGTTTCAAAGGGGGGAGGTCGTCCGAACCCTTCGAACCCCCCCCCTCACGTATGGGTTTACATATACATCAACTTAGTAGCTTAGTGGGTTCAGCTAGTAAAGTGATTGATAGAAGTCGAGAACTGATTAGGCAAAAAATATGTGTGTTTCCGATTTCCCTACCTACCCTAGTTTTTCATGCCGACCCTTGCCTGTTAAGGTTCATCAGTACCTTTTCCATGTTTTCCTTTAAATGACTAGATTTTTACTTTTATTTTCCGTATATGCACAGCCAAAACGGCATATAATTTTCGAAAATAACCCATAGAGCAGGACCTAGATATTATAAATTCTGATTTACTTTTGCACATTTTTGCAAGTTGCTTTTTTACGCTTTTCATAACAGTCAATTTATGGTTATTATCGTTTAAATCCTTTTGCGTGGCCTTTATACCATGCAAGATTTTATTCGAATTCAAATTCAATTTCAAATCTTTATTGCCATAAAACTTGTGCAGTTTGTGACATTTGTGACATATATAACATAAAGATACATAAAATAATGTACATGAGACACCACAAAACAAAATATATTCAAGTAAAGAAAGTTACAGGTCCTGGATAAAAAGCGTTCACCAACTTGTATTTTGAGAGGCACAATAGGGAAACTGCGTCCCTTTTCAAAATGAGATTTCAACGGAAAAAATTTCCAACAGGAAAAACTGCATATATAAATAAATTTACAACAAATTTTTAATTCTAATGTTATGGGAGTTATTAATAATTAGGTCCTACTACACTTTATTTACCCGAAAAGTATGTTGTAGATGCTGTGCATATACTAGAAAACCCGTCAAAAATTTTCAATCTTTAATTGCCATCTTTTTGTATTAATTTAAGCACTGTTAAACTTGAAATCTACTCCCGAAGCTTATAAGTATTTCTGTTTTTTATTTATTGTTTTGTTTTCTGGATGAAATAAATTAAAGTTTTGATTTTCGTTCAATAAAGTACTTTCTTTTAAAGTATTGATAAACTGCGTGTTAAAGGTAATTAAATCATTCTGTGTGACGGACTTTTTTTTGCGGAGCTTTAGGTCAAAGACGTCATTCGAGGGGTTAGGAGAATTTTAAAAATAACAGAAATTTCGGCTACTTTGATTGAATTTTGATGATAAAAATATATTGCATTAGAATAGAGATAACCGTTTCGTATTTGAAGGTTTGCGGACGCCCATCGGTAGTTTTACTGTCGCAAATATCCGTTTACCTAGCTCCGCTTCGCGTCGCTAGGTAAACTCAATTTGCGACAGTAAAACTACCGATGGACGTCCGCAAACCTTCAAATACAAAACAGTTATCTCTTAAGTAGTATTTCTTTTGCTTGTTCGTGACATGCATCACAGATTTTCGCAAAAATTAGTAACAAACCAAGGAAGCTGACCAGCTTTTTTGTATGATGTATAGTAATTAATTAACACCACCCCCCCCCCCCCCCCCAAAGCAAAGTTTGGGGGTATATAGGAATCTGTCCGTCTGTCCACACTAGTTGTAAGCGCAACTCCTCTTAAACTGCTTGGAGGATTTTGTTGAAACTTTACCGGAATGAAGGACACCATATGTACAATGTAGATGTGCAAGAAGGAATATGATTGCTGTCTGAAATCGGGAAAAGGAGATAATTCATAATTTTAACTTTGTCAAAAAAGGGGGGATGAAAAGCTCGTAAGCGCAACTCCTCCTAAACAGCTGAATGGATTTCATTGAATCTTTACACAAATAAAGGACACCATATGTAGATGTGCATGAAGTAATATGGTTGCTATCTGAAATTGTAAAGGGGAGATAACTTGAATTTTTAGCTCACCTGGACCGAAGGTTCACAGTGTTCTCCCCAGAAAATTTTGATATCACTGTGGAAACCAGTGATGCAATAGTTTTCTGGAAATTATAGCACTGTGGCTCTAATGCATTCTATTATAAAATTTGAAAATATAGCACTGTGATAAAAATTATAGCACTGTCGTACCACAGTGCTATATGGTCCTGGGGAGAACACTGGTCCATGTGAGTTATTGCCATCACTTGGCGTCCGTCGTCGTCCGTCGTCATTAACTTTTTCTTCAAACGTTAACTCCTCTGAAACCGCTGAATCAATCTAAACCAAATTTGGTCTGATTGTTCTTTAGGGTATCCTGCACAGAACTGATGTGGAGATTTTTGATCTGTCAAAAAACATGGCCGCTGTTACTAAAAATAGAACATGGGGGTCAGACAAACATTTTTGGCTTATATCTTAAAAACTATAAGAGATAGAGGAAATCCGAAGCCACGCTTCTTCTTCAGCATCAAAAGATCTACAAAAGTCTCCATTGGGTCGAAGTCGTCAGATGACCCCTTATAGGAGTTACGGCCCTTTAAAGGTCAAAAATGGTGTTTTTTTCATGTTTTTGCCATATATAATGAAAACTATTACAGATAGAGAAAAGCTTTTGCTTGATAAAATGTTCAGCTCATTGAGCTTTACAAAAGTCTTAATAGGGTCAAGGTTGTCAGATGACCCCTTTAGCAGTTATGGCCCTTAAAAGGTCAAAAATGGCACTTTTTCATGTTTTAACATATAGTTTCTTTAAATGTTAACTCCTCTGAAACCGCTGAACCAATCCAAACCAAATTTGGTCTGATAGTTCTTTAGGGTATCCTGCACAGAACTGATGTGGGGATTTTTGATCGGTCGAAAAACATGGCCACTGTTACTAAAAATAGGACATGGAGGTCAGACAAACGTTTTTGGCTTATATCTTAAAAACTATAAGAGATAGAGGAAATCCGAAGCCACGCTTCTTCAGCATCAAAAGATCTACAAAAGTCTCCATTGGGTCGAAGTCGTCAGATGACCCCTTATAGGAGTTACGGCCCTTTAAAGGTTAAAAATGGTGTTTTTTTCATGTTTTTGCCATATATAATGAAAACTATTACAGATAGAGAAAAGCTTTTGCTTGATAAAATGTTCAGCTCATTGAGCTTTACAAAAGTCTTAATAGAGTTAATGTTGTCAGATGACCCCTTATAAGGGTTATGGCCCTTTAAATACAAAAAGAGTGGGTTTTTTTTATACGACCGCAAAAAATTTGCGGTCGTATTATGGTATGATGCTGTCGTCGTTGTCGTCGTTGTCCGCGTCCTCTGCGTCGTCCGCGTCGTTGTCTGTTAACTTTTTAGTGTTGGCACAATAACTTAAGTTCTAGTTATTCGATTGACTTTAAACTTGGCAGTGTTGTTCCTTACTATAAAAGGATGGATGGGAATGATTTTGGGGTTCCCCCTTTTTTCGTTTAGAAATTAGGGGCCAAAAACTGTTAACTTTTTAGTGTTGGCACGATAACTTAAGTTCTAGTTATTCGATGGACTTCAAACTTGGCAGTGTTGTTCCTTACTATAAAAGAATGGATGGGATTGGTTTTGGGGTTCCCCCCTTTTTATACGACCGCAAAAAATTTGCGGTCGTATTATGGTATGATGCTATCGTCGTCGTCGTCGTCGTCGTCGTCGTCTGCGTCGTCCGCGTTGTCTGTTAACTTTTTAGTGTTGGCACGATAACTTAAGTTCTAGTTATTCGATTGACTTCAAACTTGGCAGTGTTGTTCCTTACTATAAAAGGATGGATGGGATTGATTTTGGGGTTCCCCCCTTTTTTCGTTTAGAAATTAGGGGCCAAAAAGGGGCCAAAAACTGTTAACTTTTTACTGTTGGCACAATAACGTAAGTTCTAGTTATTCGATTGACTTCAAACTTGGCAGTGTTGTTCCTTACTATAAAAGGATGGATGGGATTGATTTTGGGGTTCCCCCCTTTTTTCGTTTAGAAATTAGGGGCCAAAAAGGGGCAAAAAACTGTTAACTTTTTAGTGTTTCCACCATAACTTAAGTTCTAGTTATTTAATTGACTTCAAACTTGGCAGTGTTGTTCCTTACTATAAAAGGATGGATGGAATTGATTTTGGGGTTCCCCCTTTTTTTCGTTTAGGAATTAGGGGCCAAAAAGGGGCCAAAAATGCTATTTCTTGGTTTGTTTCCACAATAACTTAAGTTTTAATTATCCAATTGCTTTGTAATTTGGCAGTGATGTTCCGTACAATAAAAGGATGGATGGGAATTAATTTTGGGCGTCCCCTCTTTTTTGGTTTAGAAATTAGGGGCCAAAAAGGGGCAAAGAATTCAAATATTTTATTTGTTCCTGCAATAACTTTAGTGCTAGTTAGCCAATTGCTATGAAATTTGTCAAGGATTGTCCTTACCATAAAAGAGTGGGCCTGATCAAATTTTATGACCCCCCTTTTTCTTCTGTTACAAAATTAGGGGCCAAAAGGGGCTGAAATCGAAATTTTTAATTTTTGTCCGATTTTGAAAATTTTTTTTGCAAGTTTGTTCTTGTCAAGTAGCCTCCCCCCCCCCCCAAAAAAATTAAATTGTTGTGACCCCCCCTTTTTACCTGTTAGAAAAATTAGGGGCCAAAAGGGGTCAAAATCGATTTTTTTTAAATTTTTGGTCTGATTTTGAAATTCTGTTAGCAAGTTTGCTTGTAAAGTAGTGAATCCAAAATTTAGATTAAATTTTTGCGACCTGATCAAATTTTACCACCCCCTTTTTCACCTGTTACAAAATTAGGGGCCAAATGGGGCTGAAATCAAAATTTTTAATTTTTGGTCTGATTTTGAAATTTTTTTTGCAAGTTTGTTCTTGTCAAGTAGCTTTCCAAATAAAATTAAATTGTTGTGACACCCCCTTTTCACATGTTAGAAAATTAGGGGCCAAAAGGGGTTAAAATTGAATTTTTTTTAATTTTTGGTCTGATTTTGAAATTTTGTTAGCAAGTTTGTTCTTGTGAAGTAGTGAATCCAAATTTTAGATTAAATTTTTGCGACCTCCCCTTTTTCACCCGTTACAACAGTGGCAAAAAATTCAAGTATTTATTTGTCCTCATAGTAACGTTGGTTCCAGTTGAGCCTATTGCTATTTCAACTCCTTTTGAAAAAAAAAATCTGTTTGAAATGTGAACAGAAAGTCCACCAAAAGCTGCATATGTCAAAAACCTTTGTCAGTCCACCATGGGCTGCATGTGTCCAGAGCAATTGACTATCCATATTGGGCCTAAAATGTACAGGGTTCAACATGTTGCGGTCGTATCATGCTGCGCTCGGCGAAGCTTTTTATTTCGTTTAGAAATTAGGGGCCAAAAAGGGGCCAAAAATGCTATTTCTTGGTTTGTTTCCACAATAACTTAAGTTTGAATTATCCAATTGCTTTGTAATTTGGCAGTGATGTTCTGTACAGTAAAAGGATGGATGGGATTGATTTTGGGGGTCCCCCCTTTTTCGTTTAGAAATTAGGGGCCAAAAAAGGAGCAAAGAATTCAAATATTTTATTTGTTCCTGCAATAACTTTAGTGCTAGTTAGGGCCCCTCATTTAAAAAATACGGCGCCCTATAGTTTTCACCTTGTCAGTCAGGGATGGGGTCAATTACATTGAAAAGTAATTAATTAAATTACAATTACTTTTCAAAAATCTTCAATTAGTTACAATTACAATTACTAGGATTTGGAAATGTAATTAATTAAGTAACAAATACTTTTTAAATGTAATTAATTAAATTACACAATTACATTTCATCTTTAATGAGAAGATCTCCGGCTATAAACTTCAATAGTGCATTCATTTTAAGTCTTGCAGGTTAATCTCTCTATGTTTTCTCTGAAATTTGAGAGGGAACTTAATAATCATGGGAAAATTGGAGGGTTTACTAAATTTATTTTGTAAATAAGATTATTTTTATTTTTTATATTTCATTTATTAAAGTTACTTTTTTTTCTTACTTCAATATTTTGTTTCTTATGCAAATGTGTTATTTATTATTTTTTTTATAATATTGAAATGATTTTTTCAATTGTTAGGCTGGACATTTAACAACTTATAAAAGTTCAGTGAATATTTATATGCTTCTTTTACATTACATTGCCTGGGGGTATTTATTAATTTAGAACTACTATGAATTAAAGTATTCATTATTGTAAACACCAGTTGTAAATGTGTCAACTCTTCATTGTCAAAACAAAGGATTAGAAGCCACATATCTTTATAGCCCTAGGCCTTTAATCAAGCTCTTTGATGTTTTTTTTTAAATCAACAGTAAATTGATTGCTATAGAATTCATTTTTTATTGTTTTTAAAAAGAAACAAATCATGAGTACTTTACATCTTTAATTTGGAGATGTGTAAATACATATTAGTGGGATTAGGATTAGGGAATTTTTTATGTACATATAGGTAATTAAATGAGAGAAAATATGCCAACATAATGTCAAGGAAATTAAAACCTTTTTAAAAGTTTTCTTCCTTCAATCTCTTTGGGAAAAACATAGATGAAAGTAATTGAAATGTAATTGAAAAGTAATTGACAATTACATGCTTTTCTGAAAGTATTTAATTAAGTTACAATTACATGTAATTGAAAAATATGTCAATTACAAGTTATTTTCAAATACATCAACCTTTGTAATTAATTACGCTCAATTACAATTACAAATTACAATTACCCCAACCCTGTTGTCAGTCCGTCCGTCTGTCCGTCCGTCTGTCTGTCTGTCTGTCTGTCTGTCCGTCCGTCCACAATTTCTTGTGAACACTAAAACTCAAAAACTGTGTATAGTACAGAGCTGAAATTTTACATGGTGATTCAGTACCATTTGAAGATTTGCATATCCAATTTTTATGAAAATCTGTCAAATATTTTTGGGTTAAAACTTCAAAAATCACACATTTTGAGAATTGACTTTTGTGAACACTAAAACTCAAAAACTATGTGTAGTTCAGATCTGAAATTTTACATGGTGATTCAGTACAATTTGAAGATTTGCATATTCAATTTTTATGAAAATCAGTTGAACATTTTTGGGTAAAAACTTAGTTTTTTAATCGAAAATCACACATTTTGAGAATTGACTTTTGAGATCAATAAGACACAAAATACATGTATACAGATGATAATTTACAAGGTTTTCAGTACTATTTGGATATTTGCATATCCAATTTTGCAAAATAATATGCAAAAAGCTTTCAAGTTGTTGCCGGCGGGGTCCTGTCCTGACTTGGTCAGTATTCTAGTTAGCCAATTGCTATGAAATTTGTCAAGGATTGTCCTTACCTTAAAAGAGTGGGCCTGATCAAATTTTGCGACCCCCCTTTTTCACCTGTTACAAAATTAGGGGCCAAAAGGGGCTGAAATCGAAATTTTTTTTTTTTGGTCCGATTTTGAAAATTTTTTTGCAAGTTTGTTCTTGTCAAGTAGCCTTTCCCCCCACAAAAATTAAATTGTTGTGACCCACCCCTTTTCACCCGTTAGAAAAATTAGGGGCCAAAAGGGGTCAAAATCGAAATTTTAAATTTTTGGTCTGATTTTGAAATTTTATGAGCAAGTTTGCTTGTGAAGTAGTGAATCCAAAATTTAGATTAAATTTTTGCGACCTAATCAAATTTTGCCACCCCCCTTTTTCACCTGTTACAAAATTAGATGCCCAACAGTGGCAAAAAATTCAAGTACATGTATTTATTTGTCCTCATAGTAACGTTGATCCCAGTTGAGCCAATTGCTATTTCAACTCCTTTTGAAAAAAAAAATTGTTTGAAATGTGAACAGAAAGTCCATCAAAAGCTGCATGTGTCAAAAACCTTTGTCAGTCCACCACGGGCTGCATGTGTCCAGAGCAATTGACTATCCATATTGGGCCTTAAATGTACAGGGTTCAACATGTTGCGGTCGTATCATGCTGCGCTCGGCGAAGCTTTTTATTTGCCCATAGAATAAAAAATATGCAGATTGCTTGATCAGCTCATTTACCTCTACAAAACTTTTAATTGGGTTGAAGTTGTCACATGATTCCTTTTATGGGATTTCTTATTGTTAAACAACTTTGAACCAGGTGAGCGATTCAGGCTCCTCAGGAGTCTCTTGTTATTGAAAAAAGGGGGGATGAAAAGCTTGTAGGCGCAACTCCTCCTAAATAGCTAAATCTTTACAGGAATGAAGGACACCATATGCAGATGTGCATAAAGGAATATGGTGGTCGTCAGAAATAGTCAAGTGGAGATCATTTTGATTTAAAAAAAAAAAGGAGGATGAAAGGCTCGTAAGCACAACTCCTTCTAAAGGACTAAATGGATTTTATTGAAACTTTACAGGAATGAAGGACACCATATGCAGATACGCATAAAGAAATATGGTTGCTGTTTGAAATTGGGAAGGGGAGATAAATTTGAATTAAGATAAAAAACTAAAAAAAGGGAAGATAAAAAGCTTGTAAGCACAACTCCTACTGCACCACTGGAAGGATTTTGTTGAAACTTTACACAAAGCAAGGACACTATATATACTCATGGACAAAAGAAACCTTACATGTGTAATATATAATATATACCGGTAATGTATTATTTGTAAAGAAAATTTTGTAAAACATTTTAATGTGTATAAAAATTTTCCATGGTGATATCAGAGTAGCATGCAAATGTAAGGTCATGTAATGTGACAAATTTCAGTTATTGTGTTGATGACGTCATCGTAATCACGTTGGATTTCTAAACGATTTTGGGTGTAATTTACCGGAAGTTGATGGGTCTACGGTAGATTTTGTTGCCTGAAGTCTGTTCAATACGTTTAAAATGTTCTCTCTAGCAATAGGGAATTGTAACACCAGTCTTTTTGGTATCGAACTACAGCGTACCTATCGCCTTTTTACTCCTTATTGAGTATATATGCAGAGATGTGCATGAAGGAATATATAATTATTGTCTGACATCAGGGTAGGGGGGTGTCTCTTAGTGAGCTTTGCTCACAGTATTCCTTGTTCAATTTGTGATTGTATTTAATTTTCAAAAACTGACGCTAATTAAATTCCTTTGAGGTCTTGCGTTTTGTGTGAACAATAAAGGAAAGATGATTACCAAATCTCCTACTCATTATACATTTAGTTCACCTCCACGAAGTTGGGGGATACTATTGGCTGATTGATCTCAGTGATTGATCAATGTTGAATAGGCGCGGATCCAGGGAAAGGCGTACCAGGCTTACGCCCCCCCTAAAATGGAAAAAAATATTATTTTTATACCCTTTTTACAGTGAAATCGTTGAAAAAAGGCCAAAATTTTTATTTTATCTTCATGCCCCCTCTAACTGAAAATCCTCGATCCGCCCCTGTTGAAAAATACAATTTACATATGTGTGGATGTACTAAGTAGTAAGGTTCAAATTACAATAAAATAAATGTGAAAATGTGAAATTTGTTTCACAGCCTTGTTAGGTATCTATATAAGATCAATTAAAAAGTTTGAAAAGTATTCATTACTTTTTAACAAAAGAATGACTAAGCTTTGTATGAAACTGTCACAAATTCTTTGCAGGTCAAATTTGTTTAATAATTCTTTATCATTTATTTTCTCAGCATGTCAAGATCTGTTTACCCATATATCATTCTGTCCTGAATTCACTAGAATATCTCTAAATTTAATTCATTGCATTTTGAACCTGTTTAAACTGGACAAAATCCTGAGTTCCCAGGGGGTTTAGTTTAGACAGGTTTTACTATTTATAAGTGATTCTTTAATGCATAATTTAATGTATTTTTCGTTGAGGATCAGTTTTCATGAGTGACAGTAAACAACAAAATTAGTACACAACGAAATACATATTTTTGCATTGATTCTATGAAGCACCATGGACAAACCACAAATTAAATACCCATCGAAAGGTCAAATTTTGAGAAAGCACGAAAATTGGTACCCACGAATAAATAAGTGAATCCACATGTGTACAGTAATATCAAAGTCAGTTTTTGAAAGTAGGTGCTTGGAACATCTAGTTTCATGTAACATGTGCAGTTGATAATGTGTTTTTGTCACACATGTTTCACTCCATTTCCTTTTTCTTCTTTTGAACAGGACATAGATATTGCCCTTGGTTTGAAACAGAATGGATTAAAAGTGAATTTAAGTTGGACAAGTGCTAGTTAGTGTTTACATCAATCATAAAGATTGTAGATGTGAAATCATAACCATGATAACTCCATTTATTGCTTAAATACTTTCACATTTCATGTATTGTCCTATTTCCTTTCTTATTCATTTTGTAACCTTGAATTTTTATGCCCCGCCAACTTTGTTGGGGGGCATATAGTTTTTCGGTCCGTTCGTCCTTCCGTCCTTCCGTCCTTCCGTCATGTAGTAATGTAATCACTTGTTTGTATAGATGTAGTGATTTGGAACAAATATGTACATGTACATGTATGTACACAATTACATCTACTGATTTTTTTACCAAATGATTAATTATGTTATGACTAATCTACATTTCTCAATTTTTTTTGCACTGCTAAATATTCTACTTTACATACTGTCCAATCAACTAAGGGTTTGTTAGTATATTTGTTAAACACGTATGTAGTATTCACAAAGGATAAAAAAGCCGGATGGGGAAGATGTGAATGGGACATATTGATCTAATATTCAAAAAGGCGAAAATATTTGTTGACATAATGTATATTACTTATTATTTCAAGTTAAATTCCAACCGTAACTGTACTTAATGACATTTTATCTATATCTAATGTACCAATTGTTATTACAGAGCAAGCTATGCTACTGGGTTTTTATGGAAACATTCCATTAACACTATTATTTTGTTTTCAAAATGGAATATTTTGAAACTGAAAAACAAAATCAAGTTTGGCAATTATCATCCTCAAATCAATAATTTGCTCCCTGTAGGGATATATCTACTCCAAAAATACCTTTTCAAGTTTTAAAATCCCCTAGAAAGAACACTTGAAATAAAAACAAAATTTTACAATTAATTATCTCTATGTAACTTACTTGGATCTTCATCAGAACAGTTTTGATATAAATAATCCTAGTATATAAATAAACGTGTTAGTTATTTGTAAATGTACTATTGTGCTCTAATATTATTGTGTGTATCCTCGATTTTGAAAAAAAAACTTTAACTTTTATGTTGTATATTTTTACCTTTAAATGATGAAACTATTGTTTGTAATTAGGGAGTCTCAAAGAAAATAAAAAGGTTAAAAAAGTAAGTTTGAAAATACCCAGTACATGTTTTTTGCTTTTAGCTAATATAGTAAGAAATAAAATATAAATCAAATACCCTAGCTGTTGTTACAACCATTATTTTACATTTTGGTATACTTTTTATATTGATACCATTGTATGATTTTGATGTTTGTTTTCATGATGTTTGAAATATACTTATAATCTTAAAATCATCAAATTAATAAATAGTTTCCAGTTCTTGCTACACTTGTGATTTATTTTGATTATCAGCTTACAGATATCAATCCTTACCGTTTTATAAAGTATGAATAAAGGTATAAAAACTGAAGCATACACAAACAAATTAAACAAGATTGAAAATGAATAAACAAAAACAACAAAACAACAAAAAACACACATCATACTTAAAACTATTGATGAATCCACAACATCAGTAATTAAGTAATCGTTTTTTATTCATATCATAGGAAATACACATATTATGACCAGCTAATCTTCCGTATGTAAGCCTATATGTTACACTTTTTCTGAATATTATTCTATTTTTTCTATCAACGATTGTTTAGCGTCATGAATCTTTTGTACCGGTGACCTACTAATTACCTTGGTCTAGAGACAAAACCATCGGTGTCAATAAAACGGTTAATTTCTATATGCTATATATGTATACAGTTCGAGGAGTAACCTCTCATCAGTAGCATTTGAACCCCAAAATAAGAAAATATAAATCTTAATTTAGCAAATAAAGGTAATAACAAAACAACCGAACTTAAAAGGTAAATCCCAAACGTCCAAAGAAGAAGACAAAACCAAGCAGTCACACCGGAGAAGTGGAGGATCACGAAATGGTCCTGACTTAGTACAGGCATTTCAAACGAAATGGTGGGTTGAACCAGGTTTTATGGCGCCAAACCTCCCGCTTCCATAGCGATCTAATGATCCGGTAATGACAAAAAACACAACATGGTTGTGAGACATAATTTAGCAAAATTTAGCAAATGAGACATACTCTATAAACCAAAATAATCGAACAACGAACCAAATCCAGCACAAAGGAAACTGACCATGTGCAATACAATGAAAGAACCGGCCCTAGTGAATTAAACAGTTTTGAATTTAATAACGGACAATTTAGAACACATCTTCAACGGTGTTAATCGTGTCAGACAAATCTTACGACTAGGACTGTGATTACCCACGAAGCAGTAGCAATCGACCTAAAGGCTTCAATTGTCTAATAGAATAAAAGCTCATAATAAATAATGAGAAGCATGTTTAGTTCAACGAGCTCTTCACAATTATCATATGGTTAGTGTTGTCAGTACGTACGTCATTGTACGTGTCGCCTGCAAATAAAGCTTTTGTTTCAGAAGATGATAGACATTTCAGATCAAGAGAAGCAGTTCAACTGATTAAATATTCAAATCCACGTGTTCTACAAAAATGTCCAATTTTGTCAAAGTTAGGGGTTAGGCCCCCTAAAATGGTGTTTTTACCGTCATGAAATGAAAATCATTGCAAATAAGATAGAAGCAGCCGTTTGCTTAAAGTTAATTAAGCTCCACAATGTCGGAAACTCAATTGGTCATTAAAACACTGGTATTTTCCAATAGAAATAGTCTTAATTGTCAAATGAGCGACCCAGGCTCGAGTGATCTTCATGTTAGCTCACCTGCTTTTGCCATCTCTTGGCGTCCATCGTCGTGGTTGTCGTAAACTTCGTTAAACGTTAATTTGTCTGATTATTCTTTAGACTATCCTGAACTAATATGACCGCTGTTACTTGCAATACGACAGAGGGAGGGGGTGGGACAACCGTTTCTGAATTACATGTATACATTAAAAACTATAAAGAAAGAAAAAATCAGAAAGCAACCTCCCATCTTCAGCACCAAAAGATTTGTATTTGGCTGGAATCTGTAATGTCTTGATGTGTTTAGCCCGTTGAATAATATGGTCGCTATCTGCTGTTTTGATGTATATACCCTGTTGAGTAATATGGTCGCTTTCTGTTGTCTTGGTGTGTATACTTCTGACAATAATGTGGTCACTATCTGCTGTCTTTATGTTTGTACTTCTTTGAATAATATGGCTGCTATCTGCCGTCTTGATGTTTATACTTCTTTGAATAGTATTGTCGTTATCTGCTGCCTTATTGTGTATACTCCGTTGAATAATATGGTCGCTATCTGCTGTCTTGATATTTATACTCCGTTGAATTAAATGGTCGCTATCTGCTGTCTTGATGTTTATACTTCTTTGAATAATATGGTCGCTATCTGCTGCCTTATTGTGTATACTCCGTTGAATAAAATGGTCGCTATCTGCTGTCTTGATGTGTATACTTCTTTCAATGATATGGTTGCTATCTGCTGTCTTGATGTGTATACTTATTTCAATAATATGGTCGCTTTCTGCTGTCTTGATATTTATACTTCTTTCAATAACATGGTTGCTATCTGCTGCCTTGATGTTTATACTTCTTTGAATAATATAATCGCTATCTGCTGTCTTGATGTTTATACTTCTTTGATTAATATGGTCGCTATCTGCTGCCTTATTGTGTATACTCCGTTGAATAAAATGGTCGCTATCTGCTGTCTTGATGTGTATACTTCTTTCAATAATATGGTTGCTATCTGCTGTCTTGATGTGTATACTTATTTCAATAATATGGTCGCTTTCTGCTGTCTTGATATTTATACTTCTTTCAATAACATGGTCGCTATCTGCTGTCTTGATGTTTATACGTCGTTGAATAATATGATCGCTATCTGCTGTCATGATGTTTATACTTCTTTGAATAACATGGTCGCTATCTGCTGTCTCGATGTTTATACTTCTTTCAATAATATGGTCGCTATCTGCTGTCCTTATTGTGTGTACTCCGTCGAATAATATGGTCGCAATCTGCGGTCTTGATATTTCTACTTCGTTGAATAATATGGTCGCTATCAGCTGCATTGATGCTTATATGTCGTTGAATAATATGGTCGCTATCTGCTTTCTTGATGTTTATACTTCTCTGAAAAATATGGTCGCTATCTGCTGTCTTGATGTGTATACTCCGTTGAATAATATGGTCACTATCTGCTGCCTTATTGTGTATACTCCGTACTCCGTTGAATAATAAGGTCGCTATCTGCTGTCTGATGTTTATACGTCGTTGAAAAATATGGTCGTTATCTTCTGTCTTATTATGTATACTCCGTTTAATTATATGGTCGCTATCTGCTGTCTTGATGTTTATACTTCTTTCAATAATATGGTCGCTATCTGCTGTCGTATTGTGAATACTCCGTTGAATAATATAATCGCTATCTGCTGTCTTGATGTTTATACTTCTTTCAATAATATGGTCGCTATCTGCTGTCTTGATGTTTATACTCCGTTGAATAAAATGGTCGCTATCAAATGTCTTGATGTGTTTACTTCTTTCAATAATATGGACGCTATCTGCTGCATTATTGTGTTTACTACGTTGTATAATAAGGTCGCTATCTGCTGTCTTGATATTTATACGTCGTTGAATAATATGGTCGCTATCTGCTGTCTTGATGTTTATACTTCTTTGAATAATATGGTCACTATCTGATGAATTGAAGTTTATACGTCGTTGAATAATATGGTCGCTATCTGCTGTCTTGATGTTTATACGTCGTTGAATAATATGGACGCTATCTGCTGCCTTATATTGTATACTCCGTTGAATAATATGGTCGCTATCTGTTGTCTTGATGTGTATACTTCATTGAATAATATGGTCGCTATCTGCTGTCTTATTGTGTATACTCCGTTGAATAATATGGTCCCTATCTGCTGCCTTATTGTGTATACTCCGTTGAATAATATGGTCGCTATCTGCTGTCTTGATGTGTATACTTCATTTAATAATATGGTCGCTATCTGCTGTCTTGATGTGAATACTTCTTTCAATAATATGGTCGCTATCTGCTGTCTTATTGTGTTTACTCCGTTGAATAATATGGTCGCTATCTGCTGCCTTATTGTGTTTACTCCGTTGAATACTATGGTCGCTATCTGCTGCCTTATTGTGTATACTCCGTTGAATACTATGGTCGCTATCTGCTGCCTTATTGTGTTTACTCCGTTGAATAATATGGTCGCTATCTGTTGCCTTATTGTGTATACCCCTATGAATTATATGGTCGCTATCTGCTGTCTTGATGTTTATACTCCTTAGAATAATATGGTCGCTATCTGCTGTCCTGATGTTTATACTCCGTTGAATAATATGGTCGCTATTTTATGTCTTGATGTTTATACGTCGTTGAATAATATGGTCGCTATCTGCTGCATTATTGTGTTTACTCCGTTGAATAATATGGTCGCTATCTGCTGTCTTGATGTTTATACTTCTTTCAATAATATGGTCGCTTTCTGTTGTCTTGATATTTATACGTCGTTGAATAATATGGTCGCTATCTGCTGTCTTGATGTTAATACGTCGTTGAATAATATGGTCGCTATCTGCTGCCTTATTATGTATGCTCCGTTGAATAATATGGTCGCTATCTGCTGTCTTAATTGTTTATACTTCGTTGAATAATATGGTCGCTGTCTGCCGTCTTGATGTGAATACTTCTTTCAATAATATGGTTGCTATCTGCTGTCATGATGTGAATACTTCTTTCAATAATATGGTCGGTATCTGGTGCTTTATTGTGTATACTTCTTTCAATAATATGGTCGCTATCTGATGTCTTGATGTTTATACCTCGTTGAATAATATGGTCGCTTTCTGCTGTCTTGATGTTTATACTTCTTTCAATAATATGGTCGCTATCTGCTGTCTTATTGTGTTTACTCCGTTGAATAATATGGTCGCTATCTGCTGCCTTATTGTGTTTACTCCGTTGAATACTATGGTCGCTATCTGCTGCCTTATTGTGTATACTCCGTTGAATACTATGGTCGCTATCTGCTGCCTTATTGTGTTTACTCCGTTGAATAATATGGTCGCTATCTGTTGCCTTATTGTGTATACCCCTACGAATTATATGGTCGCTATCTGCTGTCTTGATGTTTATACTCCTTAGAATAATATGGTCGCTATCTGCTGTCCTGATGTTTATACTCCGTTGAATAATATGGTCGCTATCTGCTGTCTTGATGTGTATACTTCTTTCAATAATATGGTCGCTATTTTATGTCTTGATGTTTATACGTCGTTGAATAATATGGTCGCTATCTGCTGCATTATTGTGTTTACTCCGTTGAATAATATGGTCGCTATCTGCTGTCTTGATGTTTATACTTCTTTCAATAATATGGTCGCTTTCTGTTGTCTTGATGTTTATACGTCGTTGAATAATATGGTCGCTATCTGCTGTCTTGATGTTAATACGTCGTTGAATAATATGGTCGCTATCTGCTGCCTTATTATGTATGCTCCGTTGAATAATATGGTCGCTATCTGCTGTCTTAATTGTTTATACTTCGTTGAATAATATGGTCGCTGTCTGCCGTCTTGATGTGAATACTTCTTTCAATAATATGGTTGCTATCTGCTGTCATGATGTGAATACTTCTTTCAATAATATGGTCGGTATCTGGTGCTTTATTGTGTATACTTCTTTCAATAATATGGTCGCTATCTGATGTCTTGATGTTTATACCTCGTTGAATAATATGGTCGCTTTCTGCTGTCTTGATGTTTATACTTCGTTGAATAATATGGTCGCTATCTGCTGTCTTGATGTGAATACTTCTTTCAATAATATGGTCGCTATCTGCTGTCTTGATGTGAATACTTCTTTCAATAATATGGTCGCTATCTGCTGTCTTGATGTTTATACCTCGTTGAATAATATGGTCGCTTTCTGCTGTCTTGATGTTTATACTTTGTTGAATAATATGGTCGCTATCTGCTGTCTTGATGTGTATACTGCTTTGAATAATATGGTTGCTATCTACTGCATTATTGTGTTTACTACGTTTAATAATAAGGTCGCTATCTGCTGTCTTGATATTTATACGTCGTTGATTAATATGGTCGCTATCTGCTGTCTTGATGTTTATACTTCTTTGAATAATATGGTCGCTATCTGTAATTGAAGTTTATACGTCGTTGAATAATATGGTCGCTATCTGCTGCCTTATTTTGTATACTCCGTTGAATAATATGGTCGCTATCTGTTGTCTTGATGTGTATACTTCATTGAATACTATGGTCGCTATCTGCTGTCTTATTGTGTATACTCCGTTGAATTATATGGTCGCTATCTGCTGTCTTGATGTTTATACTTCTTTCAATAATATGGTCGCTATCTGCTGTCTTATTGTGTATACTTCATTGAATAATATGGTCGCTATCAGCTGTCTTATTGTGTATACTCCGTTGAATATGGTCCCTATCTGCTGCCTTATTGTGTATACTACGTTGAATAATATGGTCGCTATCTGCTGCCTTATTGTGTTTACTCCGTTGAATAATATGGTCGCTATCTGCTGTCTTGATGTTTATACTTCTTTCAATAAATTATAAATATGGTCCCTATCTGCTGCCTAATTGTGTATACTACGTTGAATAATATGGTCGCTATCTGCTGCCTTATTGTGTATACTTCGTTGAATAATAAGGTCGCTATCTGCTGCTATCTGCTGTCTTGATGTTTATACTCCGTTGAATAATATGGTCCCTATCTGCTGTCTTGATGTGTATACTTCATTGAATAATAAGGTCGCTCTCTGCTGCCTTATTATGTATATTCTTTCAATAATATGGTCGCTATCTGCTGTCTTATTGTGTTTACTCCGTTGAATAATATGGTCGCTATCTGCTGCCTTATTGTGTTTTCTCCGTTGAATACTATGGTCGCTATCTGCTGCCTTATTGTGTATACTCCGTTGAATAATATGGTCGCTATCTGCTGTCTTGATGTTTATACTTTGTTGAATAAAATGGT
The DNA here is from genome assembly GCA_963971305.1 of Arcuatula senhousia. NCBI lineage: Eukaryota > Metazoa > Mollusca > Bivalvia > Mytilida > Mytilidae > Arcuatula > Arcuatula senhousia. The sequence goes on from CAXARO010001405.1 coordinate 130,098, forward strand.
CGCTATCTGATGTCTCGATGTGTATACTTCTTTCAATAATATGGTCGCTATCTGTTGCCTTATTGTGTATACCCCTATGAATTATATGGTCGCTATCTGCTGTCTTCATGTTTATACTCCGTTGAATAATATAGTCGCTATCTGCTGTCTTGATGTGAATACTTCTTTCAATAATATGGTCGGTATCTGTTGCTTTATTGTGTATACTTCTTTCAATTATATGGTTGCTATCTGATGTCTTGATGTATATACCTCGTTGAATAATATGGTCGCTTTCTGCTGTCTTGATGTTTATACTTCGTTGAATAATATGGTCGCTATCTGCTGTCTTGATGTGAATACTTTTTTCAATAATATGGTCGCTATCTGCTGTCTTGATATGAATACTTCTTTCAATAATATGGTCGCTATCTGCTGTCTTGATGTTTATACCTCGTTGAATAATATGGTCGCTTTCTGCTGTCTTGATGTTTATACTTTGTTGAATAATATGGTCGCTATCTGCTGTCTTGATGTGTATACTTCTTTCAATAATATGGTCGCTATCTGCTGTCTTGATGTGAATACTTCTTTCAATAATATGGTCGCTATCTGCTGTCTTGATGTTTATACCTCGTTGAATAATATGGTCGCTTTCTGCTGTCTTGATGTTTATACTTCGTTGAATAATATGGTCGCTATCTGCTGTCTTGATGTGTATGCTGCTTTGAATAATATGGTCGCTATCTACTGCATTATTGTGTTTACTACGTTTAATAATAAGGTCGCTATCTGCTGTCCTGATATTTATACGTCGTTGAATAATATGGTCGCTATCTGCTGTCTTGATGTTTATACTTCTTTGAATAATATGGTCGCTATCTGCTGCCTTATTTTGTATACTCCGTTGAATAATATGGTCGCTATCTGTTGTCTTGATGTGTATACTTCATTGAATACTATGGTCGCTATCTGCTGTCTTATTATTGTATCTACTCCGTTGAATAATATGGTCCCTATCTGCTGTCTTATTGTGTATACTCCGTTGAATAAAATGGTCGCTATCTGCTGCCTTATTGTGTATACTCCGTTGAATAATATGGTCGCTATCTGCGGCCTTATTGTGTATACTCCGTTGATTAATACGGTCGGTCGCTATCTGCTGCTATCTGCTGTCTTGATGTTTATACTTCTTTCAATAAATTATCAATATGGTCCCCATCTGCTGCCTAATTGTGTATACTTCGTTGATTAATATGGTCGCTATTTGCTGCTATCTGCTGTCTTGATGTTTATACTCCGTTGAATAATATGGTCCCTATCTGCTGTCTTGATGTGTATACTTCATTGAATAATATGGTCGCTATCTGCTGCCTTATTATGTATACTTCTTTCAATAATATGGTCGCTATCTGCTGTCTTATTGTGTTTACTCCGTTGAATAATATGGTCGCTATCTGCTGTCTTGATGTTTATACTTCTTTGAATAATATGGTCGCTATCTGTAATTGAAGTTTATACGTCGTTGAATAATATGGTCGCTATCTGCTGCCTTATTTTGTATACTCCGTTGAATAATATGGTCGCTATCTGTTGTCTTGATGTGTATACTTCATTGAATACTATGGTCGCTATCTGCTGTCTTATTATTGTATCTACTCCGTTGAATAATATGGTCCCTATCTGCTGTCTTATTGTGTATACTCCGTTGAATAATATGGTCGCTATCTGCTGCCTTATTGTGTATACTCCGTTGATTAATACGGTCGCTATCTGCTGCTATCTGCTGTCTTGATGTTTATACTTCTTTCAATAAATTATCAATATGGTCCCTATCTGCTGCCTTATTGTGTATACTTCGTTGATTAATATGGTCGCTATTTGCTGCTATCTGCTGTCTTGATGTTTATACTCCGTTGAATAATATGGTCCCTATCTGCTGTCTTGATGTGTATACTTCATTGAATAATATGGTCGCTATCTGCTGCCTTATTATGTATACTTCTTTCAATAATATGGTCGCTATCTGCTGTCTTATTGTGTTTACTCCGTTGAATAATATGGTCGCTATCTGCTGTCTTGATGTTTATACTTTGTTGAATAAAATGGTCGCTATCTGATGTCTCGATGTGTATACTTCTTTCAATAATATGGTCGCTATCTGTTGCCTTATTGTGTATACCCCTATGAATTATATGGTCGCTATCTGCTGTCTTCATGTTTATACTCCGTTGAATAATATAGTCGTTATCTGCTGTCTTGATGTGTATACTTCTTTCAATAATATGGTCGCTATCTGCTGTCTTGATGTTTATACGTCGTTGAATAATATGGTCGCTATCTGCTGCATTATTGTGTTTACTCCGTTGAATAATACGGTCGCTATCTGCTGTCTTGATGTTTTACTTCGTTGAAAACTGTGGTCGTTTCTGCTGTCTGGATGTGTATACTTCTTTCAATAATATGGTCGCTATCTGCTGTCTTGATGTTTATACGTCGTTGAATAATATGGTCGCTATCTGCTGTCTTATTGTGTATACCCCTATGAATTATATGGTCGCTATCTGCTGTCTTATTGTGTATACCCCTATGAATTATATGGTCGCTATCTGCTGTCTTCATGTTTATACTCCGTTGAATAATATGGTCGCTATCTGATGTCTCGATGTGAATACTTCTTTCAATAATATGGTCGGTATCTGTTGCTTTATTGTGTATACTTCTTTCAATAATATGGTCGCTATCTGCTGTCTTGATGTTTATACTTCTTTCAATAATATGGTCGCTATCTGCTGTCTTAATTGATGTGTATACTGCTTTGAATAATATTGTCGCTATCTGCTGTCTTGATGTTTATACTTCTTTCAATCATATGTTCGCTATCTGCTGTCTTGATGTGTATACTTCATTGAATAATATGATCGCTATCTGCTGTCTTCATGTGTATTAGTATATTTATTTCACCTGATTGGGTGGAGCCTAATTTTATCGGACTACCTCATTTAAATCCTAGGATAACGTCCGAGAAAATTAGGCTCCGCCCAACCAGGTAAAATAAATAAGACTTATTAATATACTTAGTTGAATAATATGAACTCTATCTGCTGTACGACTTGATGTTTTAGTATCTTGAATTATATTGTCGCTTTTTGAAAAGTGAATTTCCTATGTTTGGGTTCTAGTGCTGCTGGTGAGGAATTAATGTCGCTTTTTGAAAAGTGAATTTCCTATGTCGTTTGGGTTCTAGTGCTGCTGGTGAGGAATTAAATTTCGAAATGGTCATACAGCTCGTTAAATTATTTACATTTGTATTACACCTTTGTTGTGGTCTCATGTTCATTTATCCCACATTTTTTCTTAAAATATTTATTACAGGAGTTTTATTTTTATGCCGTGTGGATTTAGTAAAACAACTCCCCCTGTTTTAGGCGTATGCTCTTTATTTTGTTTAGATATGGTGTACTTGTATATGAGATTATTATGAATTATTGCAAATTCTAAAACCTAAGCCTTAACTCCCATCATCGTAGTTTTGTCCTTTGATACATTGCTTTGAATTTATTTAGCGTTAATGAATTTTCAATATATGTATTTCCTATGTTTGGGTTCTAGTGCTGCTCATGTTCATTTACTCCAAATCCTTTAAAACTGTCTGTATAGTAATATTGTCGCTATCTGCTGTCTTGTATATATTCCTAATTATATAATATGGAATAAGATACCTTTTTTTTATCTGCCCTCTTTTCAAAGTTACATAGAGTTGAAGGTCATGGTCGCTCTCTGCTGTCTATATAGTGTTCATATTTCGTTTTGATTTATACAAAGTAAATAAAATTCGACTAATTTTATGAATCGGTGCAGCCAGAAAACATTTTCATTTATTTCAGACAATTTTGTGCTAAGAATTGTGAGGGTTATTAAATTAATTTTCATAGAAAAACATATATGCGAGAGCTCATTTGGTACCGGAAGAAAGGGCAAGGGGTGCCAAAGGGGCATTCATGTTTCAATTATAAAAAACAATACGAAGACAAAAGCAGTACACAACAAAGACAAACACAAAACAAGAAAACAAACACCACATCCAAACCTCCGCCGATATAGCCACCTTCCACGTGAGTGAAAGTGAACGCAGGTGCTCCGGAAAAGATAGCAGTTCCTGCTTGCTTCCGTCGCTATAGCCAGCCAGTAACTCATCGGAACAATAAGCAGTTCCGTTGCTATTACAAAAATTACGTATATTCTTATACATTCATTTTCAATTATTCAACAAAGTATAAAGTATTTAAAAATTATTTATATATATGTACTATAATATGTTGTTGACATTTTAATTTGTCAATGACCTTTAAAATTGGCGCAATATTGCGAGATAACATTATCAACATGATCATTTGTGTGCTTGCAATCAACTAAGAAAAGTATGCAACTTGAAGCGTCTACATGATGGAGATAAGAAAAAATGGCGGAAAATAAAACTGGTAAGTTTATTTGAGCTATATTTTTCTTTTGCAATAAAAATTTCATGATAAATACATCAAGAAAGCGTGCGGTCGTGTGTTCTGTGTTTCTCTCACAATTCTTTTATTCAATACATGTAATATTGACCAACATACAATAAATTAAAGAGTATACAAACATGATAAATATAACAACAGAATTACCTATAGCTAACGGAGATCAATTTCATAGTCCAGTTCTAAACAGAAGAAAAGTTAAACTCTAATGGAATATTGGTAGATCGCAATGGTCCTGACTCGGTACGGGCATTTTAAATGAAACGGTGGGTTAAACCTGGTTTTGTTGCGCGCCAAACTCCCCCTTCCATTGCGATCTTATGATCCAGTTACACAATACACAACATTGTTGTGGCGCATAATAGGTAAAGCAAGGTGATCATCTCAGTACAGCAAATATTACGACATACTGTAAAAATTCATTCAAAACAGTGATCAATCATGACAAATACACATGACTGTAATCATCAATTTAATAACGAATATTCATAACATAAAATATATATACACATGCACCCATGAACATTAATTTGCCGTTTTTACAAGTAACATTTAGATGTCACAGGAAATAATTCTCAGTTTATGCTCAAATATTGCATTTGACTTTTGACACAAAGTTTATGTAGGTCATTGTAGGTGGTCATCTTTGGCCACACTTGCTTCCCCTAATTAAAACTAGCTGGTCTTTTTTATTCATACTGATTGACTTTTATTGTGTGTCATTTATGTACCCTGTTTGGGATTAATTTGGAGGGAAGATTGGATCCACAAAACAAATTTTACCCCTCCACATATGTGCCAGGAAATCCCTTTTATTGTTTTGTTTGTGATGTTCTCTTTTCCTTTGTTTTTCGTTTTACATTGTATGTCGCGAGGGGGGGGGGTCTTTCAGTTGTGATGCTGGGATTGGTTTGAATCTTATACATTTGATTCTGTCCTTGGGCCTATAGCAAGATAGCAAGATGGCTAGCAGGGCCTGTTGGCTTTGTTGAAGGCTGCTCGCTGTCTATTGTTGTGGATTCTAAAATGTTTGTTGTTTGGTTGGAGTTGTGTCATGTACATTTATTCCACATTTCATTATTTTCTATCATATCTATTCCATTTCAGATAAAAATGTAACTATTTGAAAAATCTTTCATGCATGTATCTCCGTCCACCATGTATTTTTTACTACATTTAGTCAAACACTTTTACTATTGATCATTCCAATTTTAATTATAAATCATTGGTTCATTCTATAAAATCAAACTAATTCTAAAATTTACATGTCTTTGTCAACACCATTTCATTTGCTAAAATTTTAGAAAAAACTGCTTTGCTAAAATTTTAGCCTATTTTTTGAAAAATTCGTATGCTAAAATTTTAGCTCCAATTTTTGTTGACATTTTCTCAATGTATTTTAAAAGTGCTAAAATTTTAGTGAAACATCTTTACACATTTTTTTGGAATGTTTCACATGCTAAAATTTTGGCTCCAATTTGTGTCAACATTTTAATAGCGCTAAAATTTTAGTGAAACATCTTTTCGACATGTGAACTAATTCACTAAAATTTTAGCCCTTGCTTGTAAATTTTCCAAATAGATTTTGTTATTTATTATCTTTTCAAGGTGTTTTGAAATATTGGTTATGGAGACCAACCAGAATACCTTAAGGTATTGTTTCTCCTCAGGGAAACGTTCAGGGCCTGTTACAAACAGATCAGGTTATGCATGTTTCTTTCGAGAGAGAATCGTACAAAACTTCGATGAAATGTTACAAAATAGATCTTCTAGGGGAAACAATAGAGGTATACTGAGGTTTCATGAGATATTTCAAGAAAATATGTGAAAACAAGGGTAAAATACAAAAATGGATGTAAAAGATCAGAAAAACTCAGGATGAGAATAGAATGCACTTTATCATAACAATATGCACTCTGTTCTATCTCTTATATTTTTGATTTACAAGCCAAAAACAGTAGTCTGACCCCCCTGGTCTATTTTTAGTAACGGTGGCCATGTTTTTTGACGGATCAAAAATTGAAACACAAGTTTAGTGCAGGAGACCCTAAGAATCATTCATACTAAGTTTCATTAAATTCTGTTCAGTAGTTTCAGAGGAGAAGATTTTTGAAAAATTGTTAACAGACGACGATAACAGACGAAGACAACAGACGACGACGACAGACGACGAGGGACGCCAAGTGATGGTAATAGCTCACCTGGACCATTACAGCAATCTATCACCAGAGGGAGCGTCTATCAACACTAACCTCTATACTATCGCGCTAAGGATTGTGGGTAATATCCCCGAATTCGGGGATTGAATATCATTAAAATATTTCCCATGATCCTTAGCGCGATAGTATAGAGGTTAGTGTTGATAGACGCTCCCTCTGGTGATAGATTGCCATTACAGTTAAAAATTCTGTGCAAACAATTTAGGCCATAATAAAATAATACTGTGGATTCATTTATTTTCGTGGGTACCAATTTTCGTGGTTTGGTGAAAAAGTATCAGTTCGTGGATTCTTAATTTCGTAGTTCTTTAGCCTGCAGCATACACACCAATGTTAAATTTCCTTTTAGTAGGATATCAAATTTATTGGTTCAAGGCTACCCACAAAAACCACGAAAATTGATACCCCACAAATAATGATGAAACCACAGTAACTAGATTCTCATTTAAATTTCTTGAAAATATGGGGCGAGTTTTGCTATCACTTGGCGTCCACCGTCGTCGTCTGTCATCGTCGTCGTCTGTTAACAATTTTTCAAAATCTTCTCCTCTGAACCTACTGAACAGAATTAATAAAACTTGGTATGATTTATCCTTAGGGTGTCCTGCATAAAAGTTGTGTTTTGATTTTTGATTTGTCAAAAAACATGGCCGCCCTGGCTAAAAATAGACCAGTGGGGGTCAGACTACTGTTTTTGGCTTGTAAATCAAAAAGTATAAGAGATAGATGAAATCTGATGCCACCTTACTGCTTCAGCATTAAAAGCTCTACAAAAGTCTAAAGAAAAAGTTGTCATATCAACAATTCAAAGAAATGTTCCTTACAGTAATGAAAGGTGATACAGACCACATAACACAACAGAGTAAAAAGATGGCAGAAATCAATGAAGAGGGTACTCGTGATTATTATGAAGAAAACCGTCAGAGGCTGTTGTTAAGGTTAGCAATAACGGTTGATAAATATGATGGTTACAATCATTACAGTTATTTCATACGTATCATCAGCTTCATTATATACTATGGACGTAGTCATCTGTTACAGAGTATCATAGATTATGTCACCAGTGAACATGATACAGTGACATCTGTTATTGGATCTGACCTGTCAGAACAATCACGGTTACTCACCTTGGCAGTCTACAGTGGTAATGAAGATGTTTTACAGGTTTTATTGAAGTATACAGAAATTAATGTTGTAAATGTATCAGCAGTGGGTGATGGTATGAATCCTTACTTTAATTATCATAGACATCATACACCACTTACAGCAGCGTGCAATGTTGGTAGCATGTCTGCTGTAAAGATTCTTTTAGAGATGAATGGAATAATTAACCCTGAAAATAAACCTTACTACACACCATTGACTGAAGCATCATATAGGGGACACCTTGATATTGTAATACACCTGGTTAACCATGGTGGGGATTTGAACCTCTGTACTAAGTATAATGAATCACCTCTGTACAGTGCAGCCAGGGGAGGACACCTTGATATTGTAATATACCTGGTTAACCATGGTGGGGATGTGAACCTCTGTAATAAGTATAATGAATCACTTCTGTACACTGCAGCAGGGGGAGGACACCTTGATATTGTAATATACCTGGTTAACCATGGTGGGGATGTGAACCTCTGTAATAAGTATAATGAATCACCTCTGTACACTGCAGCAGAGGAAGGACACCTTGATATTGTTTCTTTCTTGGTTAACCATGGTGGGGATGTGAACCTCTGTGATGAGTATAACATATCACCTCTGTACACTGCAGCAAGGAGAGGACACCTTGATATTGTGTCTTTCTTGGTTGAACATGGTGGGGATGTGAACCTCTGTTCTAAGTATTTTGGATCACCTCTGTATGCTGCCTCACAGAGAGGACGTTATGACATAGTTAGATTCCTACTTGAGAATGGAGCAAAAGTAAATCAAGGGGAATCTCCAATTGGTGTATTAAGACAATCATTGAGGGTTGCATCAAGGCAATGACGTTTTATGGTTAGATTCCTATTTGAGAATGGAGGAAAAGTAAATCACGGGGAATCTCCAATTGATGTAGCAAGACAATCAAGACATGAAGACATTGTAGAACTTTTACAAAAATACCAATCTGTCAATTGAATACTTATAGCATAAAGCTATTTTAGAGTAAGGATACAATTTATATATTGATGTTAAGTTGTTTATTGCAAAAATGACAGGATAAAATCTGTGTAAGGTATTGGAACATGAATTTGTTTCTGATTGTTAATACTTTCATGTTTCACTTACATGATGTAAAGAAACTACACACCATATCAAACACAGATTTATTGTCACATGTTTCTCATTCAGCATAAATTGAAATTATTGGTCACATTTATTTTATTTATTTATTTAATTGTTTATATTTTATGATTATATGAATGGTGTTAATCAATGACAGACACTTATACACTTTTCTTTTTTTTCAAATACATATTTTGTACTTTAAGGAAAAGGTTATTGTTATTCATATGGTGAACATATATCAAACACTAAGTTCTGCCTTAAAATTGTAATTATTCTAACAATGTCATGAATGTATGCATAAAGCTATAATAGTAATTGTATACATATGATGTATATATATCAAATTTA